>PVJD01004601.1:0-132982 GCA_004026545.1 Mormoops blainvillei | reverse complement strand
CCCTATACCCACTCCCCCACCTTTGATCCCATCCCCCTTAGCTTTGTCTATGAGTCCCCCATAGATGCTCCTTGACTACCCTTCACCTGCTTCCTCCCATCATCCCCTCCCCTCCCTCCTCTGTCCACTGTCAGTTTATTCTTCACTTCAATATCTCCAGTTACATTTTACTTGCTTGTTTGTTCTGTTGATTAGTCTCCAGTCCTGGGTGAAATCATATTGTATTTGTGTTTCACCTCCTGGCTTATTTCACTTAGTATAATGCTCTGTAGATCCATCCATGCTGTTGAGAACGGTAGAAGTTCCTTCTTTCTTTCTGCTGTGCAGTATTCCATTGTGTAAATGTACACAGTTTTTTGATCCATTCATGTACTGATGGGCACCTAGGTTGCTTCCAGCACTTGGTTATTGTAAATTGTGCTGCTATGAACATTGGCGTGCATAGGTACTTTTGAATTAGGGTTTCTGGGTTTTTAGGGTATAATCCCAGCAGTGGAATTGCTGGGTCAAAAGGCAGCTCCATTTTTAATTTTCTGAGGAAATTCCAAATGGTTTTCCATAGCGGCTGCACCAGTCCACCATCCCACCAACAGTGTACTGGAGGTCCCTTTACTCCACAACCTTTCCAGCACATGTTTGTTGATTTGGTTATGATGGCCATTCTGGCTGGTGTGAAGTGGTGCCTCATTGTGGTTTCAATTTGCATCTCTCTGGTGGCTAATGATGTTGAGCACCTTTTCACATGTCTCTGGGCCTTGTGTATGTCCTCCCTGGAGCAGTGTCTGTTCAGGCCCTTTTTCCATTTCTTAATTGGGTTGTTTATCTTCCTGGAGTGGAGACATGTGTGTTCTTTATATATTTTGGAGATCAAACCCATATCTGATATATCATTGGCGAATATATTTTCCCATACAGTTGGTTCCCTTTTCATTTTGCTGATGTTTTCTTTGGCTGTGCAGAAGTTTCTTATTTTGATGAAGTCCCATTTGTTTATTCTTTCTTTTCTGTCCATTGCTCTAGGGGACATATTGGTGAAAATATGCTTGTGTGGAATATCTGAGATTTCCCTGACTCTGTTCTCCTCTAGGACTTTTATGGTTTCTTGACTTATATTTATGTTTTTTATCCACCTTGAGTTTAGTTTTGTGTATGGTGCAAGCTGGTGGCTGAGTTTAATTTTTTTGCATGTTGCTGTCCATATGTTCCAATATCATTTGTTGAAGAGGCTATTTTTACTCCATTTTATACTTTTGCCTCCTTCGTCAAATATTAATTGACCATAAAGACATGGATTTATTTCTGGGTTCTCTGTTCTGTTCCATTGATCTATGTGCCTGTTCTTATGCCAGTACCAGGCTGTTTTGATTACAGTAGCCTTATAGTGTAGTTTGATATTGGGTATTGTGATCCCTCCAATTTTATTCTTCTTCTCAAAATTGCTGTGGCTATTCAGGGTCATTTATGGTTCCATATACATTTTTGTAATGTTTGTTCTGTATCTGCGAAATGTATCATTGGTATTTTAATAGGGATTGTATTGAATCTAAAAATTGTATGGACATTTTGACAATGTTAATTCTTCTAATCCATGAACATGGTATATGCTTCCATTTATTTGTCTCTTCCTTAATTTCTTTCTTCAGTATTGTGTAGTTTCCGGGTACAGGTCTTTTACCTCCTTGTTAAGGTTCAATTCTTAGGTACTTTATTTTTTTTGTTGCTATAACAAATAGGAACAAGACAAGGGTGTCCACTTTCACCACTTCTATTCAACATAATATTGGAAGTCCTAGCCACAGCAATCAGACAAGAAAAAGAAATAAAAGGCATCCAAGTAGGAAAGGAGGAAGTAAAACCGTCATTGTTTGCAGATGTTATGAATGTGTACATAAAAAACCCTACAGGCTCCACCCAAAAACTACTTGACTTAATAAGTGAATTTGGCAAAACAGTGGGTTACAAAGTCAATATTCAGAAATAAAAGGCATTCTTATACACTAACAAAGAAATGTCAGAATCGGAAATCAGGATAAAAGTCCTATTCTCTATAGCAACAAAAAAAGATCATATAACTCTTCACAAAACAAAATTATGTCCAGTTTAAAGTTTGATATTTTTTATTGCCTTAAGATCACCACATATTGGGTCATGCTGTTAAATATTTATTGACTATAGAAATGCTGGATATAATTATACTTAGTTTCTCTTTTCTTCATTGATGCAATAAATGAGTTTAGGATACTAAAATTATTGAATAGCTCAACAAAAATGCATTTAATTTGGTTACCTTCTTTTAGAAGATTTTTTGATTTGTGTGTGTGTGTGTGTTTTCATGTACCTTTGATTTTTCATTTATGTAATATGTCAATCAATTTCTCTCAGTGGCATTTGGATGTTCAAAAATGGTCTCAACTTTGTCCAGTGGGAGCTTTCTTTTTATTGACATCTGTGTCCTTTAAACATGATTCCATTAATCTTTAAAAGTTTCATTGCTTTATGTTACAACAAGGTATGATAGACTTACCTTGTACTTTTCAGACCCAGAGACTGATTTACCCATCTTTTATTTCAAAGATTTCTGATTCTTTCTAGTGGGAAAATAGGATTAGAGAACAGAATCTATGCACCAGGGTGCACTGTATGAGTGTATTTACTACCAGGACATTTCTATAAACAAAGATAGGAAAACATATAATTTTATTTGACATATTTTCTAAATTCATGCATTCATATTTCCAACTCAGTTCTAACAGTACTCTATGTGTTTAAATCCTTACATATAAATATTCCTTTTTTGGCTTTATATCAAAAATCTAGTTTCCTAAAAATGAATGTACTTACTTTTTTAATAAATCAAGAAAACAGTAAAAATTGTAGGATATTAAATCAAAAAGTGTAATTACTAATGAATGTTTAATGTTTTCTAGTATTTTCTTTTGATTTATACTGCATTTTAATAAGATCTGTACTCTAATCACTTGTTTTTAATCTATGTGGATATGTGCAGAATTAACTGCTGGTTAATTTGGTCAATTACTTCAGCTTGATTTCAGCTTATCCACAATATATATACTATCTACCCACTAGTCACTTAGTCATTATCTAGGCTATCAGACCCACTGTCACAGAATCACAGTGCTTGTGTTCAACTACCCCTTATTTTATTTAATAATGGCCCCAAAGCACAAAAGTAGTGATGTTGGAAATGTGGATATGACAAAGAGAAGTTCTAACCTTTCCTTTATGTGAAAAGTTATGTACATATAGGAAAAAAACATAATAATTATATGGTTAGTCACTATGCCTGGGTTCAGGCATCCATTAAGGGTGGTGGAATGTATCTGCTGAGGATTAGGACATACTGTTGTAATTGGAAATTTTGTCTATGGTAAGCCTTTCATTGTGAGAATTTGATTGGAATGAATAAGGATGGTATGTTACTTTAAGATTGAGGAAAACAGTGCGGCAAGGATTCGAAGTGAATAACTGAAAGAGTCTTATGGTACAACTCTTTCGATGTTTTCCATTGAAGAGTTGATGGTACTTTCAGATTCTGTGATGAACAACCAAACCATGTGCTTGGACAGAAGAATCCTGAAAAAGCAAAAGTATGCTAATGAAAACAATGGAATAACAACTCATGTTACTGTAAACAATAAAGGGTTCTGTGCATTCTCAGCAGCCAGGCTAGGTACGGGGTTGCACAGTTTTGGCTCTCAAAACCCTGTTGCTATAGCACAAAGGCAGACACAGGTTCTCTATTATCAAATGACAGAAACTATGAATTAATACCAAAATTTGAATTTCATAGTCTAATAATTTTTAAATCACAAATAGCATTTTTCCTTTGATAATTATGAAAAATGTAAAAAGGTAATAACCATTCTTAGCTTGTAGATCATACAACAGGTGACTGGACAGAGGGTCATTGGTTGTCAAAACCTGATATAGAGAACCAGATATATGACATCCATGGAGTAGAATATTTAAAGTTATTTTTTTTCAAGTTCAATTCTGACATAAAATTCTCCTGATTTGGAGGGAGGAGAAGTTCCATCTTTTGATTAGTGGGGAGGAAAGCTTCTATTTTTCCAGAGACAGCTTTTGCTTTGCTCAGTCGGTTCCAATCACTGTGAGCATAAGACCACTTACAGATTATTGCTCAACTTGGTGATCTTCAGACTAACCACGTGCTATAAATTTGCACACACAAGTGTAGGCTTCTGCTGCTAAAGTCTTAAGGGAATTATTTAGCTTACAAACTGGCATAAACCCTGAGACCAGGCACATCACTAATATTCATACGGTGGGGATAAGAACAGAAATGTAGATCTCCGGCCTGCAGTACCATCTTCCAAATCCCTGCTGTGCTTTGTACAGAGGACCTTGCACACATTATATGGCCAGCAAAACAGTGTAGTATGTATCTCCGAAGTTCCATAAACCCCAACCCACCTACAGACCTGGAGACCAACCAGCCTCCCCTCAGGCAAACTGCAAGCCTACATAGTGTGTGTTCTGCCTAAGAGTATAGGACCAGAGAGAGGCTCATGAAAGACCCTGAATGCAGCCTATTACTGCTCGGTAAGGGATTCTATGGTCCTCACCTCAGAATGTGATCAAGAAGGAGCATGGATTCTGGATGATTCAGTGCCTTTGGTCGTATAAACATCTTGCTCCAAGGGATAAAAATTTACACTCTAAAGTGTGGGACCAGAGAAGGGGACGGTGATTTAAGGACATTACCTGCTGACACAATATATGAGCTGGTCTCATTTTTCCTGTGAGGCAAATTGTACCAACCTGCCTTTACTACTGGGTGTAACTTTTGAGGGTCTTGTTTATAAAATGGTACAGTCCCTACCATAAATGGAACTTATGCATTTCTTTCCTCTCCCAAATCTTCATCTAAACTCAAGGATCAAGATTTCAGATATTGGTAAATGCTACCAGGGTTTGAATACTCAGTTACCATTTATCTGAAACAATTATTTTTTACAAAGGAATTTCCTTGCACCTTTTCTTTTAACCTACACATTTAATAGAATATAAGTTGTAATCTAGTCAGAAAATATAGCTATTTTTCAGAGTGATTTTTAAGTTTTGGTTTTCCAAAATATCAGGTTTATCAGATAGCTAAAACTGGAATTCCCAATTTCTTCTTCAAACCATGTTTGATCTCCATGAAGTAAAATGTATGCACCCATTCCTCTGTTGTTTTCTTACGTCACATTTTCTCCTTTGCATCTGATTTTTCAAGAAAGGGGATATTGTTTTGGAAGCAAAGTAATAATAGCTCTAACTCAACATTTTTATTCTTGTTTGGCAGAAGATTATTTTTAATATTGATTATTTTTATAAATAATTTAATATAATAACATTTTCTACTTCTATGTCTACTGTTAGTTTAATAATATTTATCTTTCATGTCTTCACCCTGGTCATGTTTTCCTGCCACAGGAAATTAGATTGCAGTACATTTTTTATAAGAGTAAATTGCCTTTTTATAATATCCAGTTTACAAGGATTAATGTTTTATTTTTCTCATAAAGATTGAAATTCTAAGTTTCCCTGGTTTATGTAGCAAAGGTAATTATACCAAATATATTGCTTAGAAAAAAATAACTTTACAATATCTCTCAGTTAACATATTTTTATGTCTCTATTTCACAGCAAGGAACTTTTTTTTATTTTAGGGTCTGTAGTGGTTATGAAAAAGCATGTGAATTTCAGTTACAAAGAATTCATATTAGTGTGCATTGATAATAAAAAACATTTTATAAAACAGCTGGAAATACATAGCTATATGCAGATACTTTGTATAGCAACTGTTTGCAGACACCTTGTATTCATACATGATACACATATGTTCAAAACTAAACAAAAGGAATGCAAATTTGAAGTCTAAGAGCAAATGTATACAATTTTTATATTGAAATCAATTTTAAATTATAGATATAAAATTTAAAATCAAGTGAACCATATCGCTTTAGGAGAGAATGTCTATTATTTATTTATAATATTGATTGTATTTATTGGGGTGACATTGGTTAATTAAATTATATAGGTTTCTGGTGGATATAATTCTATAATACAATATGTTGTGTTGTGTGTTTACTATCCCAAGCCAAGTCTCCTTCCATCACCATTTATGCAACCTATACCCTCTTCTACCTCTCCACATTCCCCTTTGCCACTGGTAATTACCATGCAGTTGTCTGTGCCTAAGAGATTTTGTTGTTTGTTTTTGTTTACTCCCCTCACTTTTTTCACCCAGCCCCATGATCCTTTCCCCTTTGACAGCTGTCAGTCTGTTCTCTATCTATGAGCCTGTTTCTAAAGTTGGCTGCATTGGCAACTTAATAATGAGACTCACAGTAGCAAGACAAAAGAAGACTTTAGTTTTGGAAAAAACTTGAACTCATTTATTCTATGTTCTTATATTACTTGAAAAATTAAGTACTTTATTAAAATTAATCTACTATAAATATTCTAAATAAGATATTTATTACTGAGTTAATGCCATATGGTTCACAATTAGGGGGACTTAAATACATAATTGTGGTTCAGTCTTTAATCATATTTAGGTCTCTTTTTAAGAAATCGATTTGATGTAGATCAAATAATATTGTAATATTTGAGTAAAATTTGTTCAGTCAGTTTTTATTTTCTTATTTTTTGAACCATCAACAATACAGTTTTGGTTTAGTCCTATCTTATCATTTCTGACTCTCTATCGTGCCCTTTAGGTTCTGATATTATAAAAATCTTCACATCCTGTTTGGTTCCTTGCCAACGTGCCAGTGCTCCCACCATCTCCTTTCCCTGTGTTGCCCATTTCTTCCTCATACTCATTCCCCATTTATATGTCACTTTTTCTGCTCCCACATTGCTTTGGTACATATTTAATTGTGCCACTTACTATATTAAAATAAGCTACTATTTGAAAGCGAGATGACATATATTTGAATGTTTTTTGATTGTGGATGGAAGGACAATGGCTGGATAAATTTTGGTGATACACAGGGTTATGGTTTCATAATAAAAAATATGAATTTATCTCCCTAAACCCTCAGGTTTCTAAATGTGGCATCTAAGCACATTAGCAAAGGGTGACAAGAGACATGGAAGAATAACAGGATTTCTGAGATATGTTTCAATAATAACATTAAAAAGTTATGCTTTATTGAGACTGTTTTATCTAAACAGAAATTCCTTTAATATAATTTTTAAACCATCATGTGCCAGTACAGTGCAAGTTGAATATATAATATTGAAATGTAATATTTAATAGAATAAATTATACATAATATAAAGAGCCATCACAATGTTTCCAAGATATGATCATTAAGTCAACATTAGCCAGCATTTGAGTTTGAAGATAAGCACTTCAGAAATAACACTATAGTGACAAAGGAAGCGGAGGAAAGCATCAGACTTAGAATTAACTACTTTCTGAAATTTCTGTCACTGAATAACATTTCTACTGTCACCTACTTCAAGTCTCTTTTCTAAATCTTCTTTTAATATAGCACAGGGCAGAAGAAACACAATATGATTCAGCCATGGAAAATGTGTTATGTACTCCCCCTTCCCTTGTATTTATTTGCTCTAGTTTAATTCAGTAGTTTGCTTATTTGTACTGCAAGTCATATTTTAGAAACATATTTTAGAAACAAATTTTTAAAACTTCTGATTCATGACAATGACTGTTGAGGATTCAGATTATGGTAGAAAATAACTAATAAGATTTTTTTGTAGATAAACCTTTTTATTCAGTTTTGCAAAAAAAGTAAATAAAAATTTTAATGATGTAATTATTACTGTGATTTTTAGAATCAAACACTAAATGTTTCCCAAAACACTCAAAATGAAATCAGTATATCTAACATTAATGGAAAGAAATGACATAATTTTCTTTACAACAGTCAATGCAAACAGAAACATAATGATTGAAAATGGAGTTGGATGGGAAAATGGAGGCCAAAAGACCCTTTAAAAATTAGATTTAAGTACCTCATATATGCATTATGTAAGAAACTAAAGTTCATTCTTAAAGATCCAATAAATGAAGAAAAACTGAAATTGAGGTCAATCTCTGAGGTCAGAAGCAGCAAGTGAAGGCTTTGCTCCGTTTACCTGTTAAACCTGCAGTTATTCTGGCCCACTGACCACTGAAAACGTCCCTTTAAAAGACCACAGTGTGTAATGTGTTCATTTTTTGATTATTTAAATATTAGAGAGTATGTTTAAACTATCTAGGTAAAAATTCTCACCTTTTATAAAATGTAGAACCTCACTTTGATTTTACTTTAATGCAAATGTCTTTATGGTGGTTACAAGTTTTGTAAAAATGTCTATTGAAGCTATTAAACTTTGTCTTTTACAAGGACAGAGAGAAATTAAGATCATTTTACCAATGATTTTCCATATGCTTCTTACCGTCATTGATAATACCTAATTTAATAAGGCTTACTTAGTATTATATTGAGAACAAGGGATACTAAATCCCAAGTCATATACTGCTGGCAGGATTCTTTCTTAATATTACTTTCTCAGTATAAGTTTAGGTAGTTGTATGACTTTGGTGTCCCATTGCCTTATTCTCCAGAGCATTGAAATGAAAATGGGTCTTTTTCTCTTTTCAGTTCATTAGGTTCTGGGTCAAAGTCAATGAATTAATCCTCCTGTGTCTGGAACTTACAGCTTAAGAAATTCCTAGAAAATATTTTCTGTTACTGAAGACATGGTGACAACTGTAAAATTTTCTCCAAGCTACCCAATAAAAACCTTTCCCAAGAGTGTAGTTTTTCCTCAGAGACCATATGTCTGTTATGTTCTCTTAAAAATTCAACATATCATTAACTCTTTATTGTAACTGGACTTATTACGGCTGATCCTTTTAGAAAATAGTAAATGGAACTTGCACATGGAGTGATAATAGTCTTTTCAAATAAAGGACCTTAAAAAGCTATAGAAAAAATTGGCATGAGGTTTTAAGTGATTGCATAAATTTATGTAGCTAGATTGAAAATTAAACTGAGCTGGCATAAATCAAATTATAGCTTGCAAAAAAGTGGGTATTTTGATTTTAACTTAAAAAAAAAGTAAATTTAAAAAGCACAAACACCACAAAAAGTTAAAGATCAAATATAGTTAAATATTTACAACAAAGATACTTACTAAAATTAATCTACAAATTACCTTGTGGTCTAATACTCCCGTAGAGATTGAATCCTCTGTAATCTCCTGTGTAGCATAAGAATAATATATGAAGGCTGTGGAGCTGAATTTACTGAAGCTATAAATTTGGATACTATTCTGAGGAAGTGGTAAACTACTCTTTTCAACACCTTGATGCAGCGGGGTTATGTGAGAACACACCAATGCTATATGATTTCACCTCCTCCTCCACTCTGTCACATTGTTCCTCCATCTGTAAACAATGGCTGACTACCTCCTATTTATTCCTTGGAAGTAGCTAGTCAATCGCTCTTCTAAATATAGTTTACTGTTGAACAGCACAGGGTTGAAATGTGCAGCTCGATTTCCACGTGAATTTTTTTTCAGTACGTACCCATGCCGTTTTCAATCTGTGATTGCAAATCCACTGATGCGGAAGGCCAACTGTCTGCATTGATTTTTGCCAGTTTATGTCGCTGACTTGAGTTTTTGCTAATTTTGGTGTGTGTGGTGGGTCCTGGAAACAAGCCTTGCAGATACCAGGGGACAACTAACGTGTCGGTGATTAAAAGTTTTACAGGATTTTTGACCGTCCAGGGGTGTTATCTGTTAGCTCCCACACTGTTGGTCGGGGTCCAGTGTAGCCTTCACTGACTCTCTGGTTCCCTCTCCCTAATTTTTATATCCTTGGTACAGTTTCACTCACATATCCGGTATTTGCCAATTCAACAGACTTACAATATAAGTTTACATGTTTTCATGAATACTACAGCTTTTTTCTGTCATTGTTTCTGGTGTCTTCTACCCGTAGTCAGAATAAGCAATTTTCTTCTAAGATTGGCAATGGCCTACATCTTACCAATTTCAAATAATGCACTTGGGTAATAAACTTCCTAAAATATTTGGAAGCATATGACACAGTTAATGCTTCTCAACATCTTAAATCACTTTTATCTTGTAGTTTCTGGGACACTGAATATTCCAGTCTTTCCCTCTGACAAGCTGAGTTTTTCTTTGTTGAATGTATAAAGAGACAGTTTTCACTTCTCTTCTTTCTCTCATTCTCTCCTTCCCTTGGTGATCTAATCTATTTTGTTTGCTTTAAATATGACTTAAATTCTGACTCACTAATGTATGTCTCATGTACAATTTCTCTGCAAGGCTATCGGCAGATTTATCTAACTTCTTTCTTCTCAGTTCTACTTTTAATCTCTTCCTTTCAATTCTCCTAAGAGGAACAAGCCTAATTGTTTATAAGGTATTCTTCACATCTTATAACTGCAGTCCTTTAAAACCTTCAATAACGTCTTACTGAAACGCAAACAAAACACGGTTTTGAAGGTGGCCTTTGTGGGCCTGCCCTTGCCTTTGCTTTCCTCTCTGAATTCATTCTAACCAGCTCCTGCCCACCACCAGCTCTGCCCACACCACTTTTCTTTAGTTCTTTGAAGATAATCATTCCTTTTCAGGTCAGGTTTTTCTTATATGCTATTCCTTCGGCTATATTTTTTTTCCCTTACTCTTCATAGAGCATAAAAGTCAATTTTTAAGTTAAGCTATTCCTCAGTTCTCTAAAGCAGATCTTTCTGTTCACAAGCTGGTCACTACCTGTGTACCACCTATCCAACTTTTAAGTGCATAAAATTGTACTTACTTATTCAGGTGGTAATTCTTGGTTTTCTCATTAGACTGTTGTCTACGTTTTAAGAAAGCAAACACTACATCTTTGTTCCCAAGTGCTTATCGCTGTGCTAATATATAATGGGTACAAAATCAGTGTTAGTCCAATGAGGAAATGATATGAGTAAAATCATCAAAAAGAGCTAAAATTGAAGAGTGTAAAACAAACTTCTTTGGCTGGGCAACAAGAAAGTAGTGCTGCTTCAGGTTTTTAATAAGAGCCGAACCAATGTCACCACAGTGAGACTTCAGAGAAGGATTAGATATCTAAAAGAGGGCTAAATACCATCATAATTCTATTGCTTTTTTTCTCAAATGTTTATAAAGCATCTACTTTTAGGCACTGGAGATGAAACCATAAAAAGAACAAAGACCCTACTCTCAGTTTAATATCAAGCATACAAAAGCTAGAAATTATTTAATTAGTGCATTATAAAGATTGTAAATGGGAACTTTTTTATAAGTTCAGTGAGAATCACATAAGTTTATTTGACTAACGTGCTTGTCAATGAAAGAATCTAGTGAAGGACATTCAAAAGAAACAGTAGGTATATCTGATGGGCAGGAATTTTTACACAGAAGAAAGAAGATACAGACAAGCCAAGATATGTGAGAAATCATGAACTGTGAGAACACTGATTGATTTTGGTAAAATGTAGGCCTCGTGCATACGCACACGACTATCAAGTGTGTGCATTTGTGTGTGCGCATTGAAGTGGAGGTTGGTGGTGACAAGCACTGTGTCCTGGGCATCCTGAATGGTTTGTGCGCCTTGTTAAAGACCTTGGACTTTGTTCTAGAGACAATGGCAAGACATACAGGTTATTTTAAACCTTCTCAGCTTAATGGGGTTTAACTATTAAAAGCAAACAAACAAATAAACAAAATACCACTATGCATAGACTTTCAGATGTAGGAAAACCACCAGAGAGTTAGTTAAGAAAAACTCATCACCTAGAAATAAATGCTCCCACTTACTCTAACAAGATGCATACACAAATTTACTTGGGGGTCTCCCAAAAGCAGAGACCGGATCTAAGGCTGATAGAATAGTTTATTAGGAAATCTATTCAATATTGTTAAGAATAAGAAAATAGGGAACCAAAACATGGCATGCAGGGAATCGTTGAGCTGGCCGCCTGCATGTGCCCAGTGCCCAATCTCAAGGGAAAGTCTGAGAAGTATTTTGAATCTCAAAACTATTTGCCCAAGGAATAGTAAGAGGAAGCATTTTTCCATTGGCTTCTGTCCCCTGTTAGTCAAGCTAATAGTGGTCCCTCTGGAATTACCACTACAGGGCTCCTGCAAAGGTTCCACATAATAGTATCAGAGAAACTGCCCAGGATAGAAGGTGAGCAGACAGGCCTTGAAAGAAGCAAAATCATGTCTCGGCTACTTGCAACTAATCAAAGCTGCTGAACACTGGGTGCTAGGGCAGTGGCCAACAAGAGGTATCCTGTGCTCCCACCTACAGACAGTCATCTTAAAAGATAATGTATTTGTTGTTTTTTCTCCGGTTCTTGAAGATGTAGGGCAAGGTTGTTTATTTGAAATGCTACTATCTTTTTTAGGTAGGCCTGTTTTGTTATGAACTTTCCTCTCAGGACTGTCTTCGATGTGTCTCATAGGTTTTGGACTGTTGTATGTTCATTAGCATTTGTTTCCAGAAACATTTTGATTTCTTCTTTGCTTTCATTATTGACCCATTCATTGTTTAACAGCATACGAAAGTCTCCACATGACTCCACTCCAGAAAGACAAACAATCCAATTAAAAAATGGGCAAAGGATCTGAAGAGACTCTTCTCCAAGGAGGACATATACAGGTCCCAGAGACACATGAAAGGATGCTCAGCATCACTGGTCATCAGAAAGATGCAAATTAAAACCACAGTGAGATACCACTTCACACCAGTCAGAATGGTCATCATACACAAATCAACAAACAAGAAGTGCTGGTGAGGATGTGGAGAAAAGGGAACCCTAGTGCACCGTTGGTGAGAAGGCAGACTGGTGCAGCCACTGTGGAACACAGTTTGGAATTTCCTCAAAAAAACTAAAATTGGAACTGCCTTTTGACCCAGCAATTCCACTGCTGGGATTATACCCTAAGAATCCTGAAACACCAATTCAAAAGAACCTATGCACCCCAATGCTCATAGCAGCATAATTTACAATAGCCAAGAACTGGAAGTAACCTAAGTGCCCAACAGTAAATGAGTGGATCAAAAAACTGTGGTACATTTACACAATGTAATACTACACAGTAGCAAGCAAGAAAGAACTACTACCCTTAGTGACAGCGTGGATGGACCTGGAGAGCATTATGCTGAGTGAAATAAGCCAGGCAGTGAAAGACAGATACCGCACAATCTCACCTATAAATGGAAACTAATCAACAAAATAAACAAACAAGTAAAATATAACCAGCAACATTGAAATAAAAAACAAATTGACAGTAACCAGAGGGGAGGAGGAAGGGGAATGACGGGAAAACGAGAGGTAGGGCCATCAAGGAACATGCATAAAGACCCCAATGTCCAAGCCGAATAGGGAAAGGATTGAGGGCAGGAGGTAGCGATAGGTGGGGCTGGGGAAAGTGGTGGTGGGAAAATGTTGACCAAAAAAAAAAAAAAATAGGGGGAGGTTAAGAATAGTATAGGAAATTGAGGAGCCAAAGAACTGATGTGTACAACCCAGAAACAAACTAAGAGGTGTGGGAATGATGGGATGGGGTACAGGGCAGAGGGGATAAAAGGGAGTAAAAAAATGGGACAACTGTAATAGCATAGTCGATAAAATATACCCCCCCAAAAAGGCAAAACAAAAACAACAAAAAAAGATATTTAAAAAAGCCTCTTTCTTTCCATAATAGCAGGATGCCTGGTAGAAATTTCACAAATAAAACGACTTTGTGATTGAATATTTCACTTTTCCACCAGTTGCTGGCACAGTCTCACATAACTCACATTCTGTCTTGTAGGCAGACTCTGTCACAGCATTTGGATACAGACTGCAACTTGCTGGCAAGGTGAACCTCTTGTTAGTCTCATCTGGGGATTAACCTTGGCCTCACCAGGGGCTTTGGCTGAAAAATACTGGATTGCACTTCCAGTGTTGACTTCACCTCAACAGAGGATCTTCATGTCAGCACAGAAACAATTGATTTCTCTCCTCTTTCCTCTAATGCATTTTCATTTTAACCTTTTTGCAAGAATCATCAAAGTATCTGCCAGTCAGTGTTTAAGAAAATGTTTGTCAAGATCTCTAAAGTTATTACTTTTTTTTTTTTGCTTTTCATTTCAAAGGAAGAGGACAATTTTTTTTTGAATACAAAAAAGAGAGAAGATTTGTGAAGAGTAATTCCTGTGAGAACTGATGAGACTAATCTTCCTTGAATGATCATGACTCCTTATAACCAGGACTAAAGCCATTCTCTTTTCAAATAGATTTTTTTTTTATTGAAATAGCCTATTCAGTGGGATGGCAATTTAGATGCTTGTAACTTTCTTGATTGTCAAGCTTATAGTGAACCCCATTTATCCTTGAATCATTTCTTCAAGAATGACTGGGTGGGGGGGAGAGACTACAGCACAGAAAATTTTGTAAAAGTAAAGTAAATTTTCTTCCATTGTTTATTTACAGATTGAAAATAAAATTGAGCAATATGTGCTCTGATTATGTATTTTTATTTTCAATATCCATAACAGAATATCTAGATATACAATGTTGTTACAACCACAGAAAATACAAAAACAATAGTGAAAATAAATATTAACTGTCATTTGATTGCTGTACAAAAACCATGCCAAACCAGAGGATGGCTGCAAGAATATATCTTATTTTAAGACTATTTCACTTGTTAAAGAATTCATAAAATCAGTTACTTCCAATGCATTGAATGCTGCGTTGCTCACATTATTTGAGAAATTGTGCAAAAAGATAGCAAGTACATTTTATACTTGACTACTGTTAAACTACTACCAGACCATCAGTGTGTGCTATTTATATCTTTTAATGCAATAGATGCAATGCAGTTATTTCAGTTATTTCTGGAGCACATGCCATATTCAGTATAACACACTATCTTTTTTTCCCTCCCTCCTTTTTCTATTTCTCTGAGAGGATCAAAAGCACAACAAGTGTATTCAAAAAAAGAGCTTTTTGAATGTTTTACCTTGAAACCCTGTTACTCAGGAATAACCTCCGATTCCACTTCAGTGGATAACCTCTGATTTCACTTCACTGCCATGCTAGCAAAATTGAGTCTTTTACATTCTTCAAAGAAATTCTAATAACCTTCTTTTTCACTTTGATTCTGTGCACTTGTATTTATAAATGAAGAGCAGGAATCCTCTAATATTCTGCAGAAAACACATACTAGAGATTATAAGAACAATTAATAAGTTTAATACTATATTTTGAAAAATAGCAGAGATAATATTGTTCTTCTTGAGTAGAAATAATGATTTTATATTTAAATTTAAAAACTGTATATCTTCCTAGAACCTACTCATAACATTTTTACAAACTGCATATTGAGTAGATTAAGTGAATTACAGGTCTATGCAGCCACCAGCACAACTCACACACGTGCAACCTTCAGGGAAGTAACTGTGCCCGCTCTGTGCCACCGAGTCTAGTCTCTGGGCTCGGTGCCTCCTCCATCAGTCAGTTTTCTTGGCTGCTAGGTGGAGATAGCATCCACCTATACTAGTTCTCTGTCACTGTAAAGAGCTAGGCAGTACATAAACATCTCTGGGTGAAGTGACTGCATGGCTGTTATTTGCTTTATTTTGGTAATTAATTTAACTTAAATGAATAATTTAGGAATCAAAATAAAATTTTAGACGTAAGTCACTCGTTCCACAAGTATATGGCCTGATCCAAAGCTTCTTTCAAGTTTTGCATTTTCAAATGTTCAGCATTATATTAATACTAAGCATTCAAATAATATTTTTGAATTTTTACTGCCAAAAGTACGTTAAATAGGCAATTACAAAACATTAAGAATACAAACTGTAGGTCTCTGCTAATGTATTACCTCTTCAAACTCTATCTTGTAAACAAATAATTCTGTGCATCTCTTAAGTTTATGAAGAAATCTTTGGAGTTGATTCATCTGAGTTAAAGTTTTGAATCTCCAATTTGCTAGCTAAATTTTCCTGAGCATACTACTCAAACTCTCTGAATCGTTTTCTTCGCTTGTAAAATTTAGTTATAGGAATATGTGTTTGACACCACCTTCACAGACTAGTTACTGAGTTACTTCAATGAATGTATTTAATACCCTTGGTATATGGCTTTCCTTTTAGTTAGTCAGTATTAATACTTACTTTTACTCATTGTTTTACTTGTTGAATCATAATTTTAAGATGCCGTAGTTTTTACTCAAAGGATGTTTGCTTTCTTTCACTCTCACATTTTTAAAATGTATATGTAAATTTTTTGCAATAGTTGTAATTTGAGAGGGAAAATTATGTACATTTTCACAGTGGTTATTTGATGACAGTGTTTAAATAAGCTGTTTGTTCCCTGCTAGTGGGAATAATATCTACTGCTGTTCTCATCTAGTTTCTATAATGCCACTCTCTTTGTAGAGCTTGATCTGTAATGTCTTCTAGTACTTTTTCCCTTCTTCTCACTGTTTGCACTGAGCCACTCATTCACATGACAAGTCACATTATTTCTTCTGCTTCTTTATAACTGTGAAGTATCATTTTGAAGTATCATTTTTTTATGCCAGTAGAGATCTGGATTTTAAAATTCAAGTTTTGAACTTTTTATCTGAAATTATAACATTAAGAATAGTTTGGGTATGAGATAAGTTTCTGCAGGAAGTCACTCATGTTTGTGGGGATAACTTAAGAGTTTCAATGTTGGGCAACTGATTCAGAATTCCAAATTTCCTCAAATTTTCAAAATATTTAAGCACTTTCACATATTTTAATTTACATTAAAAGCTAAAAAGCTAACACTTTTAACATTGCCCAAGTGTTTTGAGTAAGATTATTATTTCAAGATATTTGGGGACTGGAAGTAAAATAATTTCTTTTCCCTAACAAAACAGAATTGGAGTACTGTAAAATACATTTTTATAATATTTCAGAGTTGAAAATTTCCTTTGGATTATATTAAAAATAGATTGTAGATTGAAGGCTTGAATTTATGCAG
Organism: Mormoops blainvillei; assembly: GCA_004026545.1. NCBI lineage: Eukaryota > Metazoa > Chordata > Mammalia > Chiroptera > Mormoopidae > Mormoops > Mormoops blainvillei. Next base: position 115,946 of record PVJD01004601.1, on the reverse strand, counting down.
AGGCAGCAATAGTATATAAACCTGAGTATTAATACTGACTCTGTTATTAATGCTGTTTTAACAACTATAGCATGGCAAAGCAATGTCTACCTTTGTTTATTGTCAAAGTTCATGAGATAAGATATGAAAACATGCATAAAGGCAATAAATAGAGTATATTTTTGTTTTCAATATTTGAAAATTTTTACTGCAAGCATATAAAGAGTGGCAAAATATATTCATGAGTTCATTAATGTTTTATGTGATAAACTATTTGATTTTTCTTTATTTTAAATGCATTGTTATGCTTGCCAAGGAGTGTTAGGTAACTTATTTTTTATTAATTTATATTTTGTAAGTATCTTCCTTTTCACAATTTGGATGTTTTTAATTCTATGCTAAAAATCATGCAAATGTTTGGTCAAGTTAAAATTCATCATTTTTATAAAGAGATTTTATTCACTTTTAGCCCTCGACCACTTTGAATCCTAACTCAAATTGATAACTGTGTTTATAAAATCTTCAGAGAGGTTCTTAAAATCCTCAGATTCCATGTTTGAAAATTTTATGAGATTTCCCATATGGAATCATTAAAACATACCAACAATCTGCCTTATAATCTTAGGACTATGCAGTCGAACCAAACAACTTTCTGGAAAGAACACAGTTATACTTTGCAGAGAAAGAGAGGTATTTGAAAGTACATATAATACAATGTAGAATGAAATAATAATTTTTGTGCATATTCTAACAAAATACAGAGAATAAAGACAAAAGAGATGGGGGGGTGGGGATTTTTGGCCAAGAAAAGTGGCATGTGATTGGATCTTACTGGTAAAGACTTCATAAGTATCAACAACAAAACTGTAATTAAGAAAACACCCAGGGCAGAACGGGCAGGGAAACCTGGCTGTGTCAAGAGCTTGCCAGGCTGTGCACTGCTCTCTCTGTTCCTGCCCATAGGAGCTGGCTTATAATAAGAGTTTAAAATGATCTTATAGACTATAGGCTGTATTTGAAAATAAGCGTTGTTTGTGAATAGAAGTGATACTGATGGTACTATGCTTCATAAAATCAAATAAAGCAAGAGTGAGTAATACAGGTATGATGAGAAAAGAGAAAAAATGAAGGCACAGATTAATAAGCAAAAAAAAAATTCTTTTGCAAAATAATTAGAAGTGTAGAAGAAGGATGGATGCTGTTAGTTTCCTGAGAACTGGGGTAACCAGTCCCAATCAGATTGTATCATATAGAATGTAGTTTTATAAAAACAGTGTTTTTTCCCCCATTTTGGTTTCCTTTAAAGATAAGTTGCATTTGACACTGTGGAAGATTCTAAATCCATAAGTACCAGTCATGTCAATGTGTCTACCTAAGATGACAATCCCTAGAAAGGTATACTTCATCTTCAGGATTTACATTTTTCTGTCTTATATTTGTGCCTATGTGGTTCCATGCACCCTGCCTACTCAAGGATTGGTAGGACCCTTGGCAGCAGTGGCAGCAGTTGGAGGTGCCAGGTAATACTGAGTTTGAGAAAAGCATCTTGCAGAATTTTTCTTATGACATCTGCGAAATTGGAAGTGCCGGGAAATTTCTTTCTGACAGACTTGCCACATTGGCTCCATATGCCTCTGTACATTTAGTGACACCTGTTCATGCTGGTGTGCCAAAGGTTTATAAAAATTCAAAAGAAAAAAAAAAGAAAAGAAGAAAGCTGACTCTTCTCTATTTATGGCCCTGTCTCTACATACCCAGATATACTGATCAGTCATATAGTCACGTGGTGAATCAAATAGTTCATGTAGATTATATACTTTCTGAATAATACATTTTATTTCAGACAAATCAGTATTGGCACAATTGTTCTAATGAAATATTTTAGGTAATCAGCTATGCTTACGTGTATGTCTATGGATCTCAAAATCTTTTCATACTCTATACCTTAATGTATTCTGTACACTAACCCATGACAAAAGACATAACCTAGGTCAAAAAAAAAAAACTGAGATACACACATATTCTCAATTTCAAGAGTGTACTCTCATAGTAAATTATGGAGACTGAATAAATGTGAATGAATTGGGAAGTTTAACATAAAAATGCCTCTCACCTAAGACATGGTTCAGCTGCATTTTCTAGCCTGTCATTTTTGTAAATAATTAAGCAAATAAATAATTATGTAGTAAGTTTCAAATATAAACGATGTTTGTCTTGCTAAAACCTATTAATTAAAACAAATATAATGTAATTTTTGGAGTATGTTTACAATATTTCAAAATGTAAAGGTTGAGCTTCTATTAATTGCACAGCCTAGGAATTATTAACATCTTGGAATAAACAGTGCCAAAGAAAAAATTAGCATTTTTTAAAGATCACAATGTCAAGGGGGTGTTCTTTATAGCCTTGCTGAGGAATTCTTTGCAAGGACTCTGTGTAGGTGATTGCTTGCATTTAACCAAACTATTAATAGGGTAAATCTAATTCAATGTCACAAATTTCAGAGGATCTTCAAATCATGTTAAAACTCAAAGATAAAATATGCTTCATTCCATCATTCATTAAATAATTTCTGAGTATTTACTTTGTTTCCCACTCTGTGGTAGTTTCCAAGAGTACAAAGATGACCATGATAAGAACCCTGCCCTTAAGGAGCTCTGGCTTTGTAGGCAAGGGAGATTTATTCACAAATATTTATTTATAATGTCATAAAGTAGACATGGGTTAGGGATAGTGAATTTATCCTGCATAAAATAGGATCTCACAAAGGTTTTAAGTCAGGTAAAATATTAAATGATATCCATGTTTTGGGAGGATAGCGCCAGTGAGAGGGCAGATGATGACTGAAGGAGGTACTTGATCAATCAGTGGGGAATTGATCCTGAGAACTGAATATAGGACAGCTCCTTCTTGTTGAATGGAGTCTATGATAACAGCTAGTGATGATTCGGAAATTTCTGTATATTAGGAATTTTATGTTACCTTTTAGGTAAGAACTTGCAGTGAAAGTTTCACTGAAAAGTCATGTTTTCTTGATTATTAAATGAAAAGAGAGGAGAAAATGGATATTTGGCTGAAATATAAGTTTTAGAATTGTAAAAAATATGTTAGATATCATATCATCAAATATCTTTCTTTTGAAATTGATGAACAAAGGCCCAGAGAGGTGAAAAGAAATGCATATTATAAAGGACTTAAGTAATAACTAAGATATGATTTAAAACCAGGTAGAGTGACATTACACACAAACCACTTAGTGACTCATCCTAATCATACATGCACAATCTGTTATCATGGAAGAAAAGCAACTATGAAACTTTTTAGGAACTTCAATGAAAAATAAGGGATTTGATACCTTGTCATAATTGTACAACAGATATGTAGTCAAGTAAGAATTAATACAACATTTTTGAAGAATTTGGATGTAGAAATAAACAAAGTACACCCAAATGAGAACAAGCAGAGAGTATTTATTCAGAGTTTGCTATATCAAAAGAACCAGGCATCATCGACTGCCTTTGGTAGCCTCAAAGACAGGCAGGGGAGCAAAAAGCTTTGCAATGAACAAAAGGGAAGGCTTCAGGTGTGCCCTGAGCAGAAGGTGTTGGCGTGAAGAAGCTGAAATCATGCCCACAAGAAGCATGAGGCATCCTATGTGATTAGTTTGGAGAACACCTTTGGTTTTTGTGCCTGTTCCCAAAATAGATGGGGAATGGGGAGGGGTGAAGTGGTGGGGAAGGAGAGAACAAAAATGAGAAGAGCTGGCAGTTACTGACCAAGCCCTGACCATTCTGGGCCAATTGCTACAGAGAAGTTTTGGAGATTCCTGCTAGTTGCTGAGCCAGAGTTCTATTTCCAAATAAGTTCTGACTATTGTCCATTTTTATATTCAGTGTCTCATAGGGGAATGTTACAAATTATACATAGAGAGCATTACTCCTGTTCTTAGTGTCTATTGCATACCTCTACTTAGATCTGAATATTTTTCTATGACCAGCAATTTAGATAGAAGTTAATGGCAAAAAAGCAAACAAACACACAAACAAAAAAACCTTATTAAAAGTTATTTTAAAAATTTTATTATATCTTATTTTGGGAAATTTGTAATAACATTTCCTTAGAAAATGTATTCATAATTGGCTTCCTCCTGTTTTTGTCCATACATATGCATGGCTTTTCCAACCAAATTTGTTACTATTGAAAGCCCATTAAATGTTTAAGAAAAAAAAGGGCAGAGGTTACTTGTCATTTTTTCCAATTAAATCAAATGCTCTCAGAAATTTTTGTTTAATTTTTTCACTGAAATTTCTGTATTTTCTTCAAGTTTACTCATATTACCTAAGCCATATTCTTTTACAAATACTTTTAGCTAAAAATGATCCTTTCTTTCTATTCATAAGCGACAACCAGATGCAAAATGATAGATTTCATAACTTGAAAGATACATGATACCCTTCCAGTTGAAATAAAGTGACAACTGATAACCTCAATTCAACACTTAACATTTCATTTTATTCTTTATGTCAATATGCTTCTTTAAAGGCAGGAGAGAGAATGGTTTCTTCATATTCAATGATTAATACTACATATACAAAGGCAATAACTTGAATAATTATCATATAAAAAAACTGTCATCACCTTATCACTCTTTAATTTTTTTTTTCCATTTCCGCACATCTAGAATTAAAGTATGATGTCAGAAAGCCGTTCAACAAGAAGCAACTGTCATACATTCAGTCTCAAGATTGGTCACTCACTAATTGCCTGCTTTAAGGTTGTGAGTTATTGTTAAGCTAATTTAACTTTTAATTTAAATTATGTCTATGTTCAAAATGTGTTTTGATAAATTCTAAATACAAAGTTTAACTTACAATCTAGCTTGAAATACTTTCTGGTAGCATGTGATAGCATGGCTTTAAGATACCAAATAGCTGATCCCATATGCACCAAATTTTAACTATCATTTAGGTTATTCACATAAAAAGTGTTTTTGTGTTACATATTTACAGATTTCCTTTTAGAAGCACCTTTGTCACTTTATCTAGATATGTTCATCACTAGTCTCTTTTGTTATTCGTGTTAAAAAACAAGACAATGGGTTCAAAATGGTGTTGTTTATGCTAAGCTGCAGGACACCAAACCAAGGGTGAATTACAGAATCAGCTCTCCCAGAAATGGAATCTTAAACCAGTCGATCTGGAGTCATTTAATCAGCACTAGTTAGGTGATCTGCCTGATGACCCCTGCCATCCCCCAAAGGAAAGAAACCTTGCCATAACCAACCCACTTTTTTTTTACCTAGTATAGCTTCCTTGTCCCTGTTCCCTCCTGCCTATAAATCTTTTTATACGACTCCTTCTTTTTCTGTGCAAATGAACTCTTAAAAACTTAATATGCATAATATACCTCAGTTTATCTTTTAACAGATGCCATAGTCTTAGTTAGCAATGATATAAAATGGTCAAGATTGATATACTTTGAGTCAAATCTTTTGGCATAAATTTACCTTGTTTCAAGGGATACAAAATTCTTCTCATGAAACAAAAATGGTTTTGATTTATAACCAAATACCTGCTCAATAATACTTTTGGCTTAATACTTTCTAAGTTTAGTTTATTTTTTCTGAACCATCTCTTCACTAAATCTAGAGACCAAAGTACGTAAAACCCCTAATAATCTTATTAACCTTCATTTCAAACTTACTTTGCATATCTTTCTTCTTCATGGAATTGCAACAAGTCTTGGTAATACCTCGGCTGATACTAATTTATGTCACATCTGGACTACCTATACTCATATATTAAAAGTTTTCTTCATTAAATGGTTCCACCAATTTGATGTGCACTTTTTCTCAAGGCTGAAAAAAGCTTGTTTTATTCTTGCTAATGTTACACTCAAGACTCATCTCAGAAAATTGCTGGTATCGAAAAAGCACTAAATTTTTACGTTCTCCACCATTGGTCATGAGAAGTCAGTGTCTTAACTGCCCAGTCAAAACCTACTAAGTTTATGCATGAAAGAACTCTCCATTTCAGGAGTTTGGGGTTGGGTTTTGAACTTCCTGTTTTAATGTGACATTTGATGGGCAAGACCCTTTAGGAGCCACATGACCCTCAGAGACCATTATAAGCAATATAATGTTAATATTTCTTTATAATACATATATGTTTATCACTTTCTCATAGCAATAAATGACTTTTTAAAAACTTTTCTTAAAGTGTATCATTGTGTTACATATCCTTATGTTAATTCTATCACTCAGGCATCTGATTCTTCATTTAACATTTTTGTGCTAAGCACCAAAGCTGGTACTGTATAGAACAGAGGGATAGTAAGGTATTAACTGATAAGGCCTCCTTTTAAAGTAAAATAAATTACAATGTATAAGCCAGGTATTTTTACATAATATACATTTTTTAGAAATGAGTCCAAAAATATAGTACAACAATAATCATATGCTCAGCTGTGCTTTTGTCTAACAAACATAAATATAGACTGTATATGCATTAGAAGAAATGTTTGTTTTCTAGAGACTTGGTTAAGTAAAATAGGGAGAAGAAATTTTTAAATAAGTTATATTTAATGTATAATATCACAAGGTTAGGGGTCAAACTGGAATAACTAAGAAGGGGATTTTGTTAATTTTGAACCATTTTTTTAAAAGTGTCAGTGATATTTTAATAATGTAAATCCTAAACTGTTTTTAATATATATTACAAAGCAATTTAAGTATAATTAATAATGCAATTTAACCATATAGTTTAAACTATGGCTACATATTTTGCATTGATTTGCATATATTCTATAAAGTTAGCTCTAATCCAAAGTATGAAATAGCTTTTTGATGTCATTTTCATGCTGATAAGTATATATAATTACACATATATAATGAATATTTGTAAAGGTATTCCTGAAGAACAGAAGACTAAGTACACAATGGTAAAATAAGCAATATACTAAACCTTCTAAAGGTATTTTTATAATATCTACTTATCAAAAAAAATTAGTATTCTGAGAACCTTAATAGTGTCAATTAAAAAAATAAATTTTCACCTCATTGTATTTTTAAAAGTAGTGAGGAAATGCTAGATTGAGCCTTGGGAAACAAAATATATTACAGGCATGAAAATGTTTCATGTCTGATGCTGCTTTCAAATGACGGCATAATATGTTATGGATCATTTGATTTTTTTGTATGAAAATGCTATTCAGCACCCAAAAAGGCATATGCTGCTAACGGCATGTGTTGCGGTCCTTTTCATGACAGCTGGCAACAAGAAAATGCCAGTCAAAACACAAAATGTCAAGCAGAAATTTTCCCAATAAAAGTAATAAAAATCATTCATAAATAAGCTTCATTAAATGGCTCGCATTAATTCCAAACATTATTAATCAAAAACAGTTTCAAATAATCTGTAAATTATAACCAAAAGAAGAGAAAGAATCCAGGAAAACTAACCACGTTTTCTTGTTATTCTTATAAGATAAGGCTCTTATTCATCATCTCTCAGAAGTTCACTAATGAAAACCTTATTTTAAATAAGTGAAGTTGTGAGATTTCAACATTCTAAGAACTTTCCAGTAAACACAAATTAACAATATTAACAGCTATACATCTTATTAAATTTTCCTACATTTAAAGCAAAATGGCTTTAAGCTAGTTTTTCAGTCTTCTTCCATGTAGAAATTTTTACAGTAAATATTTACTTACATATATATTTTGGGTATATTGTTTGCCTTATGGAGCCAAGTTTCTTTGTAACTTCACAAACTGGTACACACTGATTTATGAAGATTCATGGCTACTTGGGAGTTTTATAATTTATTAGAGCCACGGCAACAGAGAATTCTACCTGGTAAGTGAGATTATTGCTATTCAGTACCTTTTGTTCCTTAACACATTTAATTAAAAAGATCAAGGGAGTTGAAAAGGGAAACAGTAAAATGAGCCAAGATATAATAATACAATATTAGTTAACCAAGAAAGTATATTTCCTAGTCATGATTATCTTCTCTGGTGAGAGAAAAACATTCCTTTATAGGTTTTCAGCCATTTTGCAAAGAGAGGTAAATGTGAGATATGGTGACCTCATCTTGCTGGCCTCAAACATATTGCAGAGGTTATTTACTTGAACTGGTTAAATATAGATTTATTTTCTTCCTTTCTATCTCTTTCTTTCCATATATATGTGATAATTTTGATTTATATATAAATAATTTGCATGTATTAATAATTTTGTTCATATATTAGTGATGTATTTTGTATAATTTATTTATATTTTTATATGTCATATATATGAAATTGTTATATTATTATATTTTATATATTGCTTTTATACATGTGTTCTATATTGTTATATGCAAATAAGCGGAGGTAACACCAGAGGTACTAAAGGCTAAGACAGGTAGCATCAGCTAGGTTTTTAAAAACTGTACTTTTGGTTTACTACGCAGTATATAAAGCAGAAATCATAATATTTAGACCTAAAAAATACCCTAGTTAAACATAAAAAAGCAACAAAAAGCGATGTTGAATAAAAATGCGGTGACAGCTTTTGAATGTTAATATTTGACCATGCTGGTGTTACTGTGTTCAAACACTGCAGCTTTCACAAGGATCAAGTTTCCACCAGTGATGTAGCTCTCAGTGAAGTGCACGTGGCCTCTTGAGGCCCAGCCTCCAAACGGGCATGAAATATCTTCTGCCATATTTATCAACCAAAGCAACTTAAAGGCCGGTCCAGATTCCAGTAATAGGAGAAGACTCTGCCTTTTAAGTTAGGAAAAACTGCTGTAAGAATGCAAAGGATGAGTATACAAGGAGGAGTGAAGAATTGTAGCCATTTTTGCAACTTACCACAGAAGATTAATTTGCCCTGCTAGTCCCTGTTATAAAAAACAAATGGAATGTTCCCTAAAGCCCAAACTGCATTAAAAAAAAGCCAGAGAATTGTATTAAATTTTATTTTTATAGAAAAAGACTTCTGAAATTAATCCTATCAATTTTTTCTAACAGGAAAAATTTAAGAATGTGTAATACTCCTTAAATATAGGAGTTTTGTTTTCAGCTATAAAGCAGCTGTGAATATTTCATAGATTAATTGAAGTGATTTTTCAGATTATAAAAGTAAATGTCATGAAATATAGAATACAATATATTATTTTATTATAAATGTATGACAAGGATAATAAATAAAAATGAGTTCAATATTTATGTGAGACATCAATTCTAAAGGCTTAATTTATTTTAGTGGAGTGCAATAAAATGCATAACAAATTGAACATTATTTTATTTATCTAAATAGCTTCATAAATGTACATGACACTACAATGATCAGTATTAGACAAATAGCAGTTCCTGTTCACAGAAATTATGAGTATATATAAATATGTTTGATGGAGGAGAAGTAAACACATATTTTAATGGGGGTAAATATGTCTGAATTTTGAGAATATTTTTAAAGTGGATAAAGTTAGAAATACTATGAATAACAATGAATATATCATGCATTGATATAAACAGGTGACCCACATTTTTATATATTTTCCAGTATTTTATTCTGAGAAATAGTAATCCTATAGAAAATGAGTAAGTATAGAGTCTTTTTATATAGCAGTTATTAACATTTTTCCATATTGCTTTACCTCTTCTACCCCCAGACTCCCTTCTCCTCCATCTCTCTCTACTTACTCCTCTCTTTCCCTCCCCTTCCTTTCTCCCTGTTGTTTTCTTTCCCCTGAAACACTTCAGACCCTTCAGTGCTTTTCTCCTAACAAGGACAATCTGCTACATGACAACAATAGCATTATACACACAAAGAGTTAATTAGTATTGACATCATATAATAAAAATGTCTAACTATACAGTTAACTTTCAGAATCTCCCATTCGTACCCCCAAATTTTATTATATCTGCTTTTTCCCCAACCGAGGATGTTTTTAAGGGTCGCACATTGCATTTGATTGTCAAGTATTTTTAGTCTTCTTAAATCAAGAAAAACAAACATTTTCAATTTTTAATGATATGGATACCATTGAAGAGTTCAGGCCATTTGGCTTACAGAATTTCCAACAATTTAGCTGTACTCGACTGTTAAGGCTGAATGGATTCAGGTTAAAACTTTCTGGTAGAAATATCAAAACTGTACCTTCTATGAACTCTCCATTCTAATGGAATCATTTATTTCCTATTGTAAAATATAAGAACACTAAGAGGTTCAAGGCAATATGAATATTGTTTCCCCAAGCTTATGAATATATTGATTTTTAGAATCAATTCTTGAAATATGCCTGAATTGTGTAATATGTTAAATGATGTAGAAGAATATCTTCTATGTTTAACTCATAATTTTCTTTTTAAAAAAAGCATTTCCTTCTCCTTCTTAATTTTGTAAATTATTATGTACTTCTTAACCTTTTTGTTTTTATCTAATTTATTGTCATTATTCTTTTGGGTGCTCAAATTCTACAGAATTTGGCCACGTTGTCCTTTTCACTGGAGTCTGCATTCTACGACATATGCCAGGGGTGTTGGACTACATTGTTTCCTTGCCTTCCGGCTTAACAAAATATGCGTGATCACATTTTCTACTCCACTTGTGATAGAGATTCAGCCTCCTTATGAGTCCATTTTGGGGAAGAATAGAAATATTTAGGTATCACTGATTCTTACCTTTTCAAAACTGTATGGGCCTGAATACACACACACACTCATACACACACTTGCACCTATATGGATTTTGGAAAAAACCCTAAGGTGTCAACATCCCAGTAGCCTGCTTGGGGGATTCTTCTATATTTTAGATATGCTTTTATATCCCTATTATCTTTGAGCTCTCAAGAAAGAAGTGGCCTCACATAATATAATAACTTCACTGTAATGTTACATTTCATTAGAAAATCTAACAATTACTGTTTATAAAATAATAGCACATTAAGAAAAAACTCAGTTCACTCTAAGTAAGAGCAGACTTCTAACTTCCACAATTGATGTAATACATACTTCTCATAATGTCTCTTGAAATATATATTCTTTCATTATTATGGTGTAAATATGGTATGTAGAGTCAACATTTTAATACTACCTTTTTAATTTTTAAAATATTTTCATTTGAAACAATATTACACCAATAGAAATGTTAAAAAATACAAAGGGATTTTTTCCGTAAACTTTTTAAAAGTAAGTTGCTGGCATGATGTCCCAATATCTCAAAAATATAGTGCATTTTTACAAGAAAATATGTTCTTTTATTTAACGACAATATATTAATCAATGTCAAGAAATCAACACTGACACATTACTACCATTCAAATTTTAGATTCTATTCAAGCTTAGTCAATTATCCTACTAATTTTCTCTATAGAAAACAGAGTAAAACCTGTGCTGCATTTTGTTGGAATCTTAATTCTTTCAAGCTAGAATAGCTGCTCCTTGACTTTTATGATGCTGACAATTTTGACTATTACAGGCCAATTATTTTGAAGAATGACACTTAACTTGTGTTTGCCTGGTGTATGCTCATAAAGTGTAAGGGAAAAGATGCCGTTCTTCTTGCAGCCAAACAGCTGGCCTACAGTTTCAATGTGTCCCGGTGTTAGTGACTGTAACTTTGAGTCCTTGATTTATGTGGGGTCTTCCAGGAGGCTTGTCCATTACAAAGTTACTTTTTCATTCCTTTAAAATTAAAAACTTTATTGTAGAAAGGTGCTTGGAGACTCCATCAGTAGCTCGACACCAGTACCCACTCTGTACAGAAGCGTTTCTCACCCTGTTGGGCTCTAGTATGTGCGTCTACCCCATAGCCATCGATCTCCATTTATATTCTTCCTATTTGTCTGGGCCTTGCTCTTAGCTGTGTTTGTTTGTCTTTTTTAAGTCTACCTGCATATGAACTCCTAATGACTGACTACCTTACTTCCTTCTGTCCTCATAGGTTTATGTTCTATCTGTTTTGTGATTGTTCAAGTTCTTTCTCTCTGGAATACAAAATACAATATGGCATAAGAACTTATAAGAATTTGACCAAAACTGAGTAATTCAGAAGGAAGACTAATTCAATTATACTTTCTAGCATGTATTATTATTGTTCCAGATCCTGGTTGAAGATATCATGGATTTTCTCCTTAAAGTATAGAGTTCACAGTAGGTGACATAGAAACTAATAAATTTAATGTGGTAAATGAAAAAGCATTGACACATAGAAGTTGTTATAAAAGATAAGAGAATAAGCCCAAATTTAGGCCCAACGTTGGCTTCTAAGTGAAATGTTTGAGATGTATCTTGAATTTCTAATATTTTATAATCTGTCTCTAGTGTGTGATATTCCATTTGGACTCAGTATCAGCATCTTCACTGATCTCCACGTTCAGCAGTATGCTTTCTCAAACTCAAGGCTCTGAGATGTCTCAAATGGTTTTTACTATACAGTTAATGTATATTGAACAATATAAAAACCCTCAAGGAACACATTTATTAACCAAAGTAGAACACATGTTAATGTGTTTGGATGGCATCCAAACTGGTTGTGGTAAAAATCTTTATATTTTGTGGAGAGAAACTCACAATAGGCTAAATTTCGGCAACTCTCTCTACCTATAGAGATACAGACATGTCACAGAATATGTAATACTTTGTTGAAATAAATTTTGATCTTGTTTAGCCAGAGTTTTAATATTACCTAAAGCCCAGATTTTTGTTTACATAAGGTATATTTTGTGAACTGTTTCCTTAGATTTTTGAAGCTCTCTTGGATTCTTGGTGACCAAAGAAATTCTGTAACACTTAGGTCACACTCTCTTTTGCAGATAGCCGTGAAGGAGTCATTGCCCAATCAATCACAATGCCCCCCAACTTCCACAAACACATGCATACCACCCTCTCTCAATTAAAGCAGCGTCACCCTATCACAGGTGAGGCTTATAATATTGTTCATTTACTTACCTCATTTACACCACTAAATTTATACATTCATTACCTACTTTCTTGGTACTAAAATTTTCCTTTCCAGAAGAAGTATGAAAAAAAAATTAAAATTGCAAATTTATCATTATCAACTGGATGCTGCAGTTACTCAAATATATTGAAATAGAATGATCATGTAGTCTTTGTCGTTTCAAAACATGTTCTTTGAAAATATCAAGTGAATGTATCTACACTTTAAATTTTGTAGTGCTGTCTTAGTATAGGACAAACTATATACATTTATAGTGAAGAATATTGAAACACTTTAAGAAACGAGAATTAAAAAATTGGCAAGCCACTTGAGATGAAGGAAAGCAACATACACCAATTTTCCAAATTAGTACCTGCCTTTATCGAAGTTGGGAGAAGACTTAGAAAAGAATTCCTAGTTTCCAGATATAAAATAAGTCTTTAAATCTGCTCTGATTACACAAGTACAAAAGGACGTTAGTGGGGAGATTGTTCAGTGTGATTAGGCTATTTGCATTTGCTAATTGATTCTTGGGGAAGTTAAGCTTCCATCCTCCCACAGAGACTGAAAGATAAGAGGCACTATCTTCCCTGATAATATTTCAAAAGGATGGTTCCAGATCCTTTAGAAAGGTATTCCAGGTATATAAAGCTGGCCAGAGGCTTTTAAATAGATACACAAAGAATAACAATTGCAAGTTTTCTAAAGAATGCTTTGAGAGAAAGGAGGTCAGGGGTTTACAGTCAGGACAAAAATTGAGGTTGAGTCAAGCTGAGGGAGAGAGGAAGATGGCCTTGGTCAATTGACGAATATCACACACTGGCCACCAAGAAATGATAGCACTTGACAATCGTTTATACCAGAGTTGTATTATTCAGCCCATATTCAAGCTAAATAAGTCTTAAATTTGTTTGTTTGTTTTTTCCTCAGTCTCCAGGGCCTATTTTCTTTTTCAGGTGCCATTACTAAAAAAAATAAACAGCAAAGTGGTAGTCAATGCACAAAACTTTAACTCTGTACTGTATTTTCTTTGATCAACTTGTGATTTTTCAAATTTGTCTCAAAGGAATAAAACACGGTGACTTTACATATTCCATAGTTGACTCCCAGTATACAATAAAGGTAATAGAGGTACAGAGGAAATGTCAAAACAAAAAAGCCTCAGAAATAAATAAACATACACACGTGTGTGTGTGCGTGTGTGTGTATATATGTGTGTGTGTGTATATATATATATATATATATATATATATATATATATGATGAGATTTATTTCTTTCCATGATATCAACTATGACAGTGTGTTTTCAGGAAAGTATTTTGTCACATTTGAAATTTGTTACCAAATGGGGACCCATTTGGTGGTGGGCGGGGGGGGTGGTCCCAGATACTATTAACAAAACGATACCCCACCTTCCCTGGGTTCCCACTGCTCCAGGTTCTTTTTCCATCACCCCTAGCAATTATGGTTGTCAATGCCAGAGTTTGGTGAAAAGGAAAGGAAATATTTATTCAAAAGTTATATAAGTTTTTGAATAATGGCTAAAATCTCAAAATTCATTTAAAACACCCACCAACACTTACAGTTTGGCCTTTCCCTCCCTTTACCCAGTGAGGTCAGTGAGGCCAGTCAGGGGAACTCTCCTTCGGAAGAAAAATAACAGAAGTCCCGAGCTGTGCTAAGCAGGCCTGTCACAGTTCCCAGCACCATCAGCTGTGTTGCTGCGGTCCCCAGTTCTTAATCCAGACCTGCGTGGCACCGTCTCATGGCCCACTAGCAAGAGTCCTTTCCCCCCTTTCCTTCCCACATGGTCTTTGCATTGTTCCCCCGTGGCGTGGGATGAACCAACTCTCAGCTCTCAAGAACTCTGGGAGCTCTTCTCCGTTACCTCCTGGGTTTAAGTTATGCAAACCTCCCTGGTTAGCCTTGCTGATATGCAAAATAACCTCCTTTGCATAGCAACTCTGAAGCTATCTTGCTGTTACTGACATGCAAAATGACTCCCAATGGCCTTACTCTGCTACAGGTCTGAAGCCTATCTGTCATCGATATGCAAAGTAACTCTGAAAGGCCCTGCTCCAAGACTCCCTTCCTCCACTGTGGCCCACCTTGAGGTGGGAGAGGGAGAATATCCTATATTTTTCTTGGACACCCCACATTCTGGACACCATTACAAATCTCCATTTGGGGGATCCTTGGCTGGACCCTGTTACAAATCCAGGCATTCACTGATGTGTTTGCTACTCTTTATGATTCTAAAGAAATTTTCAGGAAGAATCAAGATGAACCTTGATTTGCTGTGCAGTTTACTACTGTGGGGCTTTATCTGATGTGCTCTATCTCATGAAGTATATTTTAGAAAAATACTTGTTGCATCAGTTTTTTAAATGCATCTAATGAGGCTAGGTAGTTACAACAAAACAATTTCACAGATTAAGACTTTTCCAAGACGATGTCTTTCGTGTTTCTCCTCAAATTCTATTTTTTTAATTTTTTTAAAGCTTTTTTTAAGATTTTATTTATTTTATTTTTAGACAGAAGAGAAGGGAGGGAGAAAGAGAGGGAGAGAAACATCAATGTGTGGTTGCCTCTTGCACACCCTCTGCTGGGGACCTGGCCCGCAACTCAGGCACATGCCCTGACTGGGGAATCGAACCAGTGACCCTTTGGTTTGCAGGCCAGTGCTCAATCCACTGAGCTACACCAGCCAGGTCTCCTCAAATTGTAAAAGGTCTCTATACACATGATAGGGCAAAAGTAGGCTTACAGTTCTGTGTACACAAAACACAGTTTATTCTTGTATTATTTTTTATTAATTATTACAAACATACAAACAACTAAAAACCCATTTTTACCCAGCCTGCATTTATTAAAAAATTCATTGTATTCTCACTCTGTACAAAAATATCAACATGTATTATTTTATTTAATTTGTAATGATGGTCTTGTGAGGCCAGGTATTTTTATGAACACTGCTTTCAAATGAAAAATAGCTCTTATATATGTTAAGAAACTCATCCATAGTCACCCAGTCATTAGTGATAGAGCCAGGACTTTCAAGAAAGGATGTCAATAAGATTCCAGAACCCAAATGTTTAACTCTCAGGCCCTGTTGTCCCTCCTATTAATAATGCTGGCCAAGTGTGGCCACTTTAAATTACAATGGCAATGGCAAAAGAAAAAGCCACAGGAAATGTAAGTGTTCTAGAGTTTGGCAGTCTACTGGAGACCAGTGGAAAATTTAATGCAGTTAAAATTTAGTGCTTGCAATGATAATTAAATTAATTATTTTGATGATGAAATCTAACTTTAAATCTAGATATATAATGACTGAACTAAGCAATGAATTGGTGGCTGTTTTTGGTAATAAAATATAAAGTAAAATAATCAATTGGTTTAAGTTCAGCAGGGAATCTTTGAGAATTAACTGAATCAAATGCAAAATAAAACTTGAAACTGGGTAAATCTGAAGCCATCTACATTCCTATATGCTGTAACAGTCTCATATCCATAATTAGGCAAGAATGATTGTTGCCATTTACTTCTCTTAAACGATGAAAAGATAACATTAAAGTAAAAATATGTGGCAGAGTTATTTTAGTTTATTAATAAGTATCTTAATGAAAATATATATTAACTCTGAAAATCAACTCCTATTTTACATGCATGAGAGGAAGGAGCAATTCACTGCAATCCTCTCATTAATTTTTAGTACAAATAATTATATTTAATAGTTTTATTTTGTTTGTTAATCTGAACATCTGAATGCCAGTATTTCTTACAGAGATCTAGTTGTATTGTGAGAAAAAAAGATATGTGTGTAACTGATTTTTAAATGTCTTGAAAATTACAGTTGGCAAAATAAAGTTTAAAATTAGCTTCGCTTCCAATTAAAATATTACACATTGGTACTAAAACTAAGTAACAATTTGAAACCTCCCGTAACACAAAAGTTGTCACCATTTTTTAAAAGGTGGTAGACAGTACCTCACTAAAACAGAAAATTTTAATAGTAACTACCCTAACAGCTAAAGCATTCAAAGACAGAAACAATGAAGTAAAGTACTGAATTAAAATGTGTTGTGCAGCATGTTCCCTTTTTTATTTATACATTCATTCACTCATTTAAGTGTGTATGTATGTATGTATGTATGTATTTTGCTGCAAAAAGTTTTATTGTCTTCGTTTTGTCCAAGGCACGGGAGAGGATTCCAGGATGGCTAAAAGGATGCCTAGTGGTTTCAAGGACAGGCTCAGGCAAAGGCCAGGCAACAGGGGAAAGCATGTTCTATTATTTTCGTGACATCGAAAGAAAGAGGGAGAAAGATCTTAGGTGCACTGAAATTTGTGACTCCCTTAAGTATACAATGATTATCTATTAATTATGATGACAGATTTTAAAGTAAAATGATGTTAGTTTAGAAAATGCCTGTTTTGTGAAAAACGTTATATTATCAAACAACTCAACTTAAAGTTCTTCAAATGCTTCTGACACTCACTGAATTTCAGATTTTTACATCCTGAGGAAATGAGGTGATGTTTCTCTACTTAGGTGAGTTGGCATTCTTTGCCACCGAGGTAGTCCCATCCACAGAACAATTAAATACCACTTCTTAACAGCAGTAATGTTCAAGCTGGAAGTTGAGGTTCCCCCATGGTTTGACAGTTTCAGTATCAAATGTGGAGAGTCTTATCATCCAAGGGATTTTGGACTTTCACAATTTCTTTAATATAATAGATTTATCAGTATGTTTGTAACTGTCTACTTAAACATATACATTAAGAGTCAGTGGTCTTTAAACTCCATCTTCAAAAAGTAGTCTTTTTTCATGAGGTAGTTGGAATGATGATTATGCTCGGCCAAAATGACAATAACAATAACAACAACAGGGGTGATTTCATGACGAGGGCTTGTCATGAATAAAGCTTAAACTTATCCAATGGTAGGGAAACACTTCTGTTATATTATGCAGAAAATATATTTTTGTCACCTCAATTTTTACCTTTTAAAAAGCATGCTTATCTCATAATACAGGAAAAAAACCTTGTTAGTATATTTTACATACTGAGCGTCTTCTATATGTTGAGGAGCTATCACAGGAATGTAGCAACTTCTGTTTAGAGATGAGTCATTAAGCGTGTTCTTGTCATGTTGACTAGAGCCACTGACTGCATGTGTTTCAAATAAAACATTTTTCTAAAAAAAATCATGCTAATTCCAACTTTTTAAAAACAGTAGTCTTTTTTTTTCTATCTCTGAGACTAAAACAAACAGAAGCATTTTAAAAGAGTCAAAATTATTTTTTTGTTTAATACAACATAGTCAATATGGTTGGAGCGCAATGAAAAAGAAGAAATCATATGAAATGAGATTGAAACGAGTCAGGGAATGATTATACTGGGGTTTATAGATCATGATAAGGAGTTTTGAGAATATTTTACACATAAAGAGGACCTCTGATTACTTGAAAGCTTGGAATTGCATTTTCTGATTTAAATCTTTAAGAATTCAGTCTGTCCATTATGTAGTGAGAGGATTAGGTGAAGGCAGAAGAAATGGAGACTAGTTAAGAGAACATCTGGCTAAGCCATTCAAGAAAGGGTGTCCTCTCCAACTGTGAGGATGGTATTAGTTTGGTAGGAAGGCTTTTGCATAGTGTGGACAGGACTTGTAGATATGTAGGTTAGAATGAGAGGATGGGAGCATGGGGAAGAGGGAAATAAGGAACACTCATGAGTTATCAACTGGTGCTTACTGGTTTTAGATACTAAAATAGGGAAAGTCAAAGGCAAGTTTAAAAAAGATGGGCTAAGAATCAATATGTTCTTTGGGTATGTTGGATTTCACATACTATTCTATATGTCTATGGCGATATATAGCAAGCAGTAGGATTTGGAAGTGTATAAGTCTATATTTTAGGGAAGATCTGAATAGAAGATAAAATATATATGTGTGTATAAATCCATGTCAGTCTATACAGCAAAGGCTGTCACTTGCTCTACTCAGGAATTACCACACTTTCAGGGAAGTCATCAAGCACTTAGTTAGAACAGTATTATAAATACTATTTTAACTATCTTTACCACCAAAACTTTGTTAGAGTAAATTTTAAAAATCAACTTTATATCAGAAGACTATCCATTATCATAACAAATTTTAGAAATGGACTGTTATTGGCAAAATTATTGGTATTCAGGACTGGTTCAGTTATTTTAGAGACATTTCATACATATATAACAAGCCTAAGGACCTGGATCCTCTGGGATGGTGCATAGCATTTTCTCCAATATGTGTCTAAGTTCAGCTATTGATTCAGAGGACCTGGTTGCCTCATTCTGTTTACTAAATCCTGCTTCCAAAATATTAGTGTGTTTTTAGTGTGTTTGATACAAGTAAACTTCTCATGAAAATGTAGTGGAACACACTGAAACAACAGAAAGATGCAATTTTATCATCTTTATTGAACAAGCTGTAACTCCTTGTTGATAATAAATATTTATTTAATAAATGTTTGTATGTGCAGCAGAGTTTAGTTGGCGAGATTTTGGGAAAGTGACTAACTCTCACCCAGCTCTCACTTTGGCAGCCAATATTATCAGGAGTTGTCAAGACCAAATTGGCTTGAGTCAGCCTGAAACACTGGGCTTGTCTGACTGTTTCTGTAATAACACTCTATGTAATATGGTGCAGGAAAAGCAGAAAGGGAGATGACAGAACTTGGAAACAAAGTGTTTGACTGTCACTACTGCTGTTGATGAAGACAAGTGTGCTTGCCAAAGTTCTTTTACAAATCTGCTGAGGTGTTCCACGGCAGACAGACAAAACTTTTATAAGGTTAGGCATGATAGAAAACCCTTCAGCATAATGAGAATGAATCCCTTCTATCTAATAAAGCTCCTTTCTCTCAATACTAGAGCATAGAGGAAAAGTATTCAAATATTCCCAGGTTTGAGCATCCAAAGATTAAATGTTCTTGATCGAGATATTTTCTTCCTCATAACATCTCTCAGTATCACATTTATACACATCATAGCCCATAACATAAAAGCATTTGTTCTGATCATTTATTTGATGTAACTTGTCTCCAAAGGAGAATGTTAACTGCGAAGGTCAGGGGCAAGGACATTGAGAGGACACTTAACAAGGGAGGGGTATTTGAGAATATGATAATGAATTGACTTCACTTAACCCATGTAGAAAGGGGGTCTTTTCATAGGAAAATGCATGGCCTCCCAGGAATGCACTGTCTCACATAGGAATTCCACATTTGCATCAGGCAGGCGCCATGATGGAACGTAGTCCCTTCCTTCCTGCACTGGCCTCCTTTCCTTCATCCCACCTCACCCATCTCCAGGCCACAGCTCTCTCAGCATCTCACTCATTGTGATGGGTGTTGTTTACAGTGTTCTAAGATTCATTTCTTTCTGTGTAGGGATTCTCAGTTCTCTCCAAAAAGAGAAATGCAAAACCTTCATTAATTAGTGAATCTAATTTACAGCTACGGAAAATTCTTCAGTGCCATAAAACACAATCTAATGTCTAGTGTAATAGAAAGTCTTTATTGCAATTATCGAATACGTTTAATGTAATTGTATTTAACTAATTTGTTGTAGTTAAACAATATTTTAATTATAATTTTATTTAATTATATTTTCTCATATTCGTCACTGAGAATTCTATTATCTTTTGGTATGGCTAATAGAAATTAAATTTTCTAAGCACAAACCAAGCCTTGCATGAATACTTGTCAACATTATATTCTTATGTCCCCACCAGGCACAGTACGGGACACATCAAAAGGAATCAATAAGTGCTTTTGCAAAATTGATTAAAATTCTATTTACATTCCATAGTACATCATTTCAATCACTCCGTTGTATATGAAATCAACTCCTTAGCCTCTCAAACTTTGCTGTACTCATATGGCTGAACTCCAACACCATTTAAATCTAACTCTCCAACTAAATACATTCTCATATGTATACAACTGGTCCAATTATATATTCATGTTCACATATCTCAAACACTATCTTACCATTGACTAGCAATCATACTCCTGTTCCTTAGTGCAGTCACGCCCCCCTCCAATTTCTTAAACATCTATTTCATAATTTCTTTGCCCTCCCCAGCTCTTCAATATCTTTCTCCTTCTTCCTTTCACCTGGCAACTGCACTTCCTAATTAATGAGAAATCAAAATAAATAGGAAAGGACTTTCCCTCACTAAAACTCATGCCCATATATCTACATGAATGCTCTCCTGTTCTTATGGGTGAATATCAAGCTCAGGCTAAACTCTCAGTTTGAACTGTTGAAAGATGAACTGGGCATATTACAAATTTCAAGAGTTTGTTTGAGCAAAACTCCATTTGAATCTGACAACATCCAGTCCAGCAGATAGAAAGAAGCTTCAAAGAGCTGTACAAAATGAAAGGCTTTATGAGCAGAAGCGGGCAGGAACAAGGGGGCTATACCAGGCAAACAAAGCAGGTTGGTTATCTCAGGTCACTTCCCTTTAGGGGATGGCAGGGGCCTATCAGGCAGGTTCCCTAACTAGTGCTAATAAGAGGGTTCCTGAGTGACTGATTTAAGATTCCATTTCTGGGAGAGCTGAAGCTGCAATTAAGCTAAGTCTTGGTTTGGTTTCCTGGGGCTTAGCATAAGTGACTCCATTTGGGACATGCTGTCGTGTTTGAAACAGTACACTAAACCCCATCATTTCTCAGCTCCTCAAACACAGCATAGCAGCAATCCTCTCTCTTTTCTTTGCATATCGATTTTCTCTTTAGAAGAATATGTTTCTACTTACTATTTCAACTTAAATGTCTAATAATATCTCACATTTAATAATCCCAAAAATGAGCTTGTAAACTTTGACCTCAGTTATGTCCCTCCGGTTTCTCAAGTGTTAATTTTATTTTTACAGATGACCAAGCTGTAGACCCCAGAATAAAGTCTTACCTGTTTTTATTCTTTCATCCCTTCCAATCGTATCTATTCAAATCCTTGCTTTGTTTTAACTTCCAACCATACACAGAATTTAAGCACCTTGAATCATACTGCCATCACCCCCCGTCTTGATTTCTGTATCGGCCTCCAAACTGGCTCCCTCTTTCTTCTCTAATTTTATGACTAGACTCGGCACACAATACTGCAGCTGCAGCGATCTGTTAGAATTTATTTAGTTTATGCTACAATGTCACTGAAAGCCTTGCATTGTTTTCAATTTATACTCAATAAAAATCAAAACTTCCAAGGTCTAACATTATCTGGACACCGGCACTCATTTTTCCATTTTATGGCCCCACTTCTCTCATTTTCCTCCTCACTTTCCTTCTAACTCTGCCTGCATTAGGATTCCTTAAAACAATCAGCATGCTCGCCCACTTCTGGGTCTTTGCCTTTGCAGTTTTCTCTCCATGTGGAGCTCCAAGTCTGCCCCTCGCTTCCTACAGGTCTCAAACATCACCCCATCGGGGATCTTCTCCTGACACCCATTATGTAACTGACACCATCCTCAGTACGCCTTTTCAGCTTTAATATTTTTCCTCCTTAGTAACTTTCCCTGCTGAACTCACTACACATACTGTTTGATTTGGTTAGCGCCCCCACGTCCATTGCCCCAATTACAATGAAAGCTCCAGAGCACAGATTGTTTTTTCTTTTTTCTTTTGTTCACTTTTATTGATCCCTGATCTGGACCATTTGGGTTCTCAAAAAGCCTTGGACTAAAAAAAATGAATAAATAGCCATAAAGAAAAATGGTATGTTAACTTTCTTAAAAATTTCCCATTATTTAGTTGATAAAGGCACTGGCACAAAGAATATGGTTCCAGCTCCTTTATGGTGTCATAGACAAAACTATATCTAGTTCAGGAAGCTGAACTTGTCTTGGTCATGATATCTTTATATTTAGAATGAAGAAAACCATACCTTTCTAACAGTCCATTTATTTGAATACAATGCATGAAAAATATCATAAAGCATACAAAATTTTAAAAATACTACTTTCATTTTCTTTAAACAACATTAATTTGGTAGGTCAGCTATTTTAACCTGAAGAAAAAATAATAGTTTAAAAAACAGAATAATTATTACTATCATCACATATAGAATATTTATGTTAAAGACACTGGGAAGAGCCCTTTACACTAAGCATGAGAGATGTGTATATTTCCCATCCTGGGTGGTGACACAATGAGGTTAGAACCCAGGTGTCCTCAATGGGAGAAACTCAGTTTAATCTCTACTTACCCTAGCTGAAGCAAAGAAGAGGTATTCCCTTTACTGTTAATCTGTAGGGTCTTCTTGGCCCCTAATTTTCCTTGAATAAAATTATTTTCTCCATCCAACTGATGTGCCCAGAGCCAATCTAACTGCCAAGTGCCACGTCACAAATAGAACGTGCTTGCAAATTCAAGACTTTCTCCTGCTTGCTTAGCAAAGTTGGCAAAGAAACTCAGAAGGGTTTTTTATGTGACATGTGTGCCTTATCCCTGTTTCCATCACACCTGCTTCTATATTGATTTCCTCCACAAATATGGAAGAAACTTCAGAACAGGTGCTGTATTTTATTCATTCTTGTTTCTTTGGTATTTGGAAAAACGCCTAGAACATAATAGGCATCGATTTGTGTTTGCTGAATGAATGAATAATGTTCCCTGCATCTGAGCTGTGCTCATCACAACTTCAGGAGGCCAAAGGGAGCTGGATATTCATTTACTAACACTTTATAATTTCATATCTTGCTTCAAAACCCCACAAGATATTTTTTTCTACAAACTACATTAACATCTGTAGTTAAAGTTAAACATCTGGCCATTTTGTTTTATTAATGTAAATATCTTAATGTTCTTTCTACATAAACTATGACTATATTGAGTGGTACTTAGTGCAAATATCATCTTGAACTAGAAGGATAATAACTTTCCTGTATAGGATGATGTGAATTTAATACTATTTTAAGTATGGCAACAAATTCTCTACATACATGTAAATGCAGTTAATAATTATAAGTAGTTACACAAGAAAGAATTATACTTTGTGATAACATAAATGCATAATTCCTCATGGAAGAAACAATTTTTGGGAAAAGTGATAATTACTTGAATGTCTACAGAGCATGTTGTGAGTTTTAGTTCTGAGATATTTCCCGTTTGCTGAACAATAATGGTATGTATCAGGTTCTTTTAGTTCATCTTAACTGAGAAGCTTGTTTTTAACCCCTGTAAAAACCTAAAGAGATATATGTATATACTACAGTTGTCTCTATTATTCCCACAAAAAACAATTCAAGGAAATAAGTTTCTCCCCTAAATTTGCATCCTGTTCCAATATGAGGAAGACAAGATTAAAATCCCAGTTTACCCAACTCTAACCAAATTTTAAACCATTGTTTATCATTGAGCAAGCAATTTCGGTTTCTCTTTCTCTCTCTCTCTTGCACACCCAACCCCCCCCCCCACACAAACCCAAACCCATAATCTCATGTGGTAGATGTAATTACCATTATAGATAATGCGATAAAAAAAAAACAACTTAGTTAAATAACTGTTCAATGTCATTTTATTAGTAAGAGGAAGAGTTACAGATCAAATTTGCCTTATTCAATATCTTGAGTGTTTAATCATAATATATATTAAAATATCATATACATTTCTTTCATATAAAGAATTCTTAAAAACACATTTCTGATTGCTTTCAGAGCTTTGGTCATTCTGAGACCATCAGCTTTTTAATCTTGTTTTAGCTGAATGTTACCTTCAAGTATCTGAATGTTTAATTCCAATTATTTCTTAGACTAGAAGTGAAATTGTTATTGGAACAATACAATTCTATTATTGTATAGTATGAGAAAATATATAGTTAATATATTTAATAATTCTATTTAATATTGAGACACCTCAGTTCTGATGAAAATGTAGGTTGTGAGATTATCAATTGGGTCATCAGAGTGGGTTAAAGACAGTTTATAATATAGGAATGTACCTTGTAAGGGTCTTAATAAGTCATATTTTGGAATAAAGAGTTAGCAATGAATTAGTAAAGAGAATTCTAAACTGGGAAGTCATATACTCAGATTTAAGTTTGAGCTCTGTCATTTACCAGGTTTTTGAATTTTCCAAATATAGCTTTCTTTTTCTGGACCTCAATATTTCAGTTGTTTGTTTGTCTTTATTTATTTGTATAATTTTCATCTGTAAATTGAAAGTCCTAGGTTAGTGATCTCTAAGCTCTTTTTTGCCTACAGCCCTTGACATCGAAATGTTGTACAGAGTGAAAACACTCTGATAGATCAATATTAGTAAGGCAGAATGAATATAAATGTTCTGCTCATTCTTCATGTATGCTTTGGAAATCATGAGTAATGAATACTAAACTCACATTTCTTATTTATGCATTTCTTGATCTTATTTTATAGATATTCATTTTGCAGTAGCCTCTGGGCACATTTACTGGATTTAATAAGAAGAGAGACGATATCTACAATCTTAATTGTATAGCAGAATGATAAACTCACAGACAGAAAGCTTGTCTTGTAAATTTAATTTCCTCTAAGCTTGTTAGGAAGAATATACCAGAGAGTATAACAGCTCTCATCTCAAGTCATTGTATTGCATGAACTTTTCAATTCACATGTCAATTGGTAGTAATACGTTTAAAAACACATCACCTATTTTGATTTAAGATACTTTTGTGTAGTTTATATCCACCATAGATCTATTCGAGCTATCTCCATTAAATATTTTTAAAGTTGGTTTTGATAATGGCTGGTTATTATTAGTATTTGAATTCCAGATGTCATGATAGAGAATTCAAATTCCCATGACTTAAAGGAACCACCTTGCCCCATAACTAGGTTCACTACAGGTGGAGAAAAATCTTAAGCGTTGTCATTTTTTTCTTTATCTCAGTATAGAGAATTGTATTTTTATTTTATGTGAAATTATTTTATACACTATATAAGGCTGAGCAAAAGTAGGTTGATAGTTGTAACACAAATAAATAATACAATAATTGATAAATAAAAATACAAGAATAAACTTGGTGTTTCATGTACTCACAACTGTAAATCTACTTTTGCCCACTCCTGTATTTCATAGAGCATTTCCACACTGCAATTATCTTTGGGCCAATGTCTGTTTACCATATAATAGTAGAATAGCACAAGAAAAAAGAAAAATGATTTTTATTAATAACGTCAGTTTTATGTACTTGTGAAAGTCCAGAAACTGCAAATAAAACAATCAAGGCGAGATAATGTCTGTTCAAGAACTGAATGACTATAACCAGAAGAAAACTCAGATGTGACGAGCATTTGTGTGAAAGGCGATATCTTGTTTTTACAGATATTCTTTTAACTTTCACCAAAATTCAATGCAGTGAGTAAATTGTATTCTTGTTATAAATTAAGAAATTGAATCTGAGAAATTATTCTTTTACAAAGTACTTGTTTATTGTTTCTACATTGATAATGAGGATAGATATTCATCTGAATATATTTTTAGGCAATTTTGTACTGAACTTATCGAGCAGGAATATTTTGGTTTTTATATCACCTATCTTAATATTAGCTATTGCTAAATTTCACTTTAAAAGGTAAGTAAAAAGACTCATTTTATTTAAAAAGACTGAAAATAAAACTAATATGTAAGCTCACAGAAGACTTTTATTGTTGTCCAAAACAATTCCTCCAACTATTAACTCAGGCTTAATGTCAAAAGCTAGTAAACAGTTGAAGATGCAGACACTCTGTTCTGGCTCTGGTACTTTAGGTATGCCACAAATTCTTTGCTGTGTCTTCTGCTGAGAAGTGAAGTCCACGTTCTTTACCCCAGAACCTGGGCCTTGTGACTTCCAGTCAGTCAAAGTGATGCTCTGCCAGTGCCTGGGACCAGCTCTCCAGAGACTGGCCACTCTCACTTCCTGCTCTTAGAACATGTGCTCCTACTGTCAGAATTACTATTATCTATAAGTTTTCTTCCCTGCCTTCCTTAAGGCACCTAAGGTCATTAAGCAGCATGACTATAATTCAGCAAAGGGAAACAATGAGACTTTTGAGAGCTTATTAAGCACTAAATACATGTTGGCATTAATCTCCGAAAAACCAAAACATCTCTGAGCAAAAATATATTTTATTCCATGGGTAACTAGACTTTATGTTTTTTAGAAAGAGCTCCAGATTTCCTACTGGACTCTGCTAGAGACTGAAAGGTTGATCATGGGACCCCAGATTAGCAGGTAGGTCAAGTTGCCACCATGAGCTGGCTGCCATCTGATCCACCAAGCCGTATGGCTGTGCATGCTCATCAAGAACCCATAATAAAGTGCAACTGTCTTCTTCTTTAGATGTGTGAGAGTCCTTAATCAGAGTAAGGTTCTGCAGGTACGGTGATGGTAAATAAAATATCGTTTGAATCCATGAATAGAGGTGCTAGAAGAGGCATTGCAGGAAGGGAAAGGAAAAACAAAAAAAAGAACACTAGCTCTTGGATACCTGCACCATCATTTACAATTCCAATTTCCTTGCTGGAGAGACCATGTGAGAAACCTTGAAACCTAAGAGAAAAAGGCACCTGAGACTAGCCTTCCTATTATCTCCGCAAAGTGCCAGGCATGTGCATAAATGCCTTAATGTCCACAGAGCAGCCCAATATGCAGCAGTGTAACAAGTGGCCCAGCCAGCTATGTGGAGCAGATCATGCAGCTGAGCTCTGCCCCAATTCCTGGCTTTCCCAAACATGAGCTATAATAAAACTGTTGATGTCTCAAACCATGAAGATCTGAGTCCTTTGCTAAGCAGGTATAGGTTAATAGAACTGACACCAAAGCCCATGTTTATTCCAAGATAAAACTCTGTTACCCTTGACAGAACAAAGGTGAGATTTTTTTCTAATTGAAAAAAGGATGGAAAGGAACAACTGCCTTTATAAAATTAGAAAAATGAAGATAGAATAAATAAAAATTCCACAACATTCCAAACTATAAAATTATAGAGAACAATTTCCTCTTAAGAAAATATTTTTAAAAAAAACTTTTAAAAACATACCATTAAATATATGATGAGTCAAAAGTGGAAATGCATATATTTTATATATTTTCTAAGTCATAAAGTAAAGCTATGATGTTCAAGTACAAATTAAATAATTTGAAAGCAACACAAAGGGAAAATACTATGTTATCTAAGACATCTTAGTCCAGCTTTTAGGTATGTAGATTTATTTCACAAAATTTAGTATATCAGGTAACCTTTAATTATTTATTGGGCAAAGTCTTGAAATCAAGACAAATAACTGACATTCGCCATGAAGATCAGTTAGCACAAAGTCCACCTTCAGGCTCTTACCACTCACCTCTAGTGCACACAGCTTCTAAATAAATCTTCTGAAAGGTCAACTCTGATCATGTCATAGTCCAGCTCAAAAACCTTCTATAATTCTTTTTTGTCTGTAGAAAAAGAACAAAATGTTTTGTTGTCTTATGCATTATTTCATATAATATTTCTCCTTCAGCTTGTCTAAAACAAATGCATCTATACTATAAACTGAATTCTTGGTTTTTCCTTTCTATACCCACACGCACACACACATGCACAATAATTTTAATACAAGAACATGATATCCACAATCATCATTCCCATTAAGAAAAAAAGAAAAGTAAATGTACATATGGAAAATACTCAGCATCTGAGATCCTTGGAGTAACTGAGTTCTGCCGGACAGGTTTTACGTCACCTTATGCCCTAGTAGTGGAAACAGTTTCTTTATTAGATCCTGGATCTGCCAAATTGGAAGAAATAGATTGTTCGTGTTTTCCATGGCCCTCAGTTTAAGAAGTTTTCACTTGCCTATCATGTTCTATATGTACATTTACATATTTTTCCCCACCTGTAGACCAAATAAATACATCCTATTTTCATGTCTCTTATTAACTAAATGGATGGCCAGGGTCAAAGCATTTCATTTCTATGAAGTTCATTTCTTTAGCTATATAATTAAAGGATTTACCTAGTTTACTTCAATTTTCCATGATTCTTGAAATTATAACAAGTGTATAGAACATTTTTGAAAGATAATTAGCTAAACCAAAAGAAATTTTAACCATCTTTATTATGAATTTCCCTGGATAATAAGTTTTAGTTCTTATTTAATTTTATTAAAACATTTAGTTAATCTGCCTATGAACACTCTCAACTCCCATTTCCCTGTTTCTCAAGAGAAATTAAACAGTTTATTTATCATGCCCATATATCTATAAAGAAAAAAGAAAATTTTGGAATCTTCTTTTATGATCTGTATAGCAACAAAGTTAGTAGATGTAAGAAACAAAAACAAACAAACAAAAGACACACAAAAACAAAAACTTGATACACCCAGTGGAGCGGTCACCATTGATTATTTTACTAAGAAAATGTTGCTTTCGCTGCAGATGATTTTTTTTCAGTACATCACCTACCCAGACTTGAACATCATGCAATGGCTAGAGTTAAAACACAGAGTATCCTAGTCTTAAAATTTCCTGTGGCTTTTTAGTCCCAACATTTTCTTGAGATTCCTGGGGTTGTTCTGATGCTTCCATTAGACTTGAACCCCATTTTCTTTTCATGACAGTCCATTTTTACTCAAGACAATTTTAGTGTCATGCAGCAAAATGTTATGACTAACGCAAGGATTAAAAAACATCTTGTTCTTTGTTTTCACACATTTTATTCTTCTGATTACTTTGTCTTCACTATTGTCAATTATTCACATGACATAAGCTCTTTGGTTTAAAATCTTTGATTTCTAAATGCAGAATTAATGTTTTATTGCTTGAAATATTGTTGCCAATATCTTATATGGATTTATGTAGTATAGAAGTGATAATTATCTGTGATCCATATTCAGCCTAGCAAAGAGAAATATATATAATGTATATTTGTATAAAGTTATGGATAATTTATAATGCAGCATACAATCTAATGTATAACTTATTACCTATTTTTTATAATTTGTGATATAGCAGGTACTTCATACATACCATAAGTACACACTGTTCACTCAATTTTTTTAAAAACTGAGTCAAACCATAATGACTAACACACTTAGATTTTAGTAAGACAATTCTCAGAAATTCTCAATTAAAAATTAAAATAAACCTTTGATGTTATATATCATGGCTATAATGAAAAATCTAGAATTTGCATCCCCTGAGTGAACATCAAGCAGTCGGATCTCTCTGCAGATATGGACATTGTCTTGCTGTTCCTTTGAAGGCAAACACTGCTCTCAACTAAGTGGTTAAAGCATGATTCTGTTTTGTTTGGAAATGTAAACAAAGTAAAATATTAACTTTTTATCATATTCTGAAAAATTGTATTCCATGTTAATACTGTTTTCAAAATGTAAAGATTAATTCAGTAAAATCACTGACAGGGTATCTGCTTTTCAAATACATTTTTGTTGACTCTTCATATTTTAGAACTGATAACAATCAGACCTCAGCATGTATTAATTATTTTACTTTCTGCCACATGGTAATGTACTTGTTTTAAATGAATCAAACAACATTACATCATTTGGCAAGATATCAGACATTTGATGTGTCCTTTTTCTTTGTGAAATTAGTTAGTCTTAATAAAATGTGATAGGTAAATCAATCAGTGTATTAAATACTTATAAATATGATCTAGAAAAACAAAAGAAAACCCATGGAAATCAAAGTATGTAAAGGACAACAACTAGTCTTTATTTAGCTTCTGGCCACCTACTTCCATTGGAAGTTGGCTAGTATCATGCTGAGTGAAATAAGCCAGACAACAAAAGACAAATTCCACATGATCTCACCTATAAGTGGAATCTAATCAACAAAACAAACAAATGAGCAAAATAGAACGAGAGACATAGAAATAAGGAACAAACTGACAGTGACCAGAGGGGGGAGGTGAGAAGGATACATGGGAAAGAAGGGCAAGGGTCTAGTCAAGGGACATGTGTAAAGGACCCGTGATAATGGACAAGAGGGAGGTTACTGACTGAGGGAGAGGGGGTGGGGATGAGACGGGCAGGGGAGAGCAATGGGGAGAAATCGGGACAACTGTAATTTAACAACAATAAAAATAAAATAAAATAAAGTCCTTATGTAGTATTTATTTTTGAAAAAATCACAGTACTTGTTATATGCCTACCAGAATACAGGAAGTTGTAGCAAATGCAGGACATCCATACATGAATAGCATGTGCACATATTACTCTAAATAATTCCAAAAAGTTCACCTGACAGGGAGAGAAGCATGTACATTTAGAAGTACAGCACAACTGTAGCTCAGATGTTACTGGGCTCCTAGGCAAACCCTTGATTTTTTCACCCTGCCCCAAACTTGTAAAAGTAAGCCTTAGTAAGTAACCTATTCTTGCTAAGATCATATAACTAGAAGTAATCTAAAAAAATCATACCGAGAATTATACGTTCTCTTGAGATGTCAAAGAATTCACAGAAAATTATTTCCCTTGCACACTATAGATGATAGCTGTTTAGATAGATGTACAGACAGAAAGGGAACCTTGGTCAAGGCTCTCTGGTCATCTGCTGTATATCACTACATGACTATCTACCTTTTCCTTTCCCTGCCCACAAGTAGCATGTAAAGTAACTTTTCCTTCCTAAATAATTCATTGCAGCCTTTCAGCTCGCATATGCCTTGGAGCAAAACAAAAGGTGTACAGTTATTGGCAAAACCCAGGATTCTAGGCAAGCTCTCAGTTGATTATGCAGTGGGTTCTTCCTCTGTAGCTCAAGGGTGATGTCACCTCCAACATATCCTTTTATTACTGGGATGGGGTGGAAATGTAGTTAAGAATTTTGATGCTAAGATCAATGATATTTTTTTTCTTGGTATGTATACCCAGTACATTATACTTTCTAAAAAAGGTTTGAATTGAACCCATTATACAACTGTGTATGGGGGGAGGCACATTTAGCTATATGTGGGGCTGAGGTTGTTTCCCAACAAAAAAATGGGGTAATCAGATTGTAGGTTAGTATTTTACCCCTGCTACTAGACTATAAACTCCTCAAGACATCCAAGTTTTATCCATTTTTATATTATGTACTCTCAAAACACCAAAAAGAAGTGTCATGATATTTGTGTGGAAAAAAAGAAAGGAATATGCTCTCTTTAATTGTCTTATTGAATTCGATGGTTCATACTTAATTAGGAAAGTTATTTACTTGTATCTGATGGATATAGCTGAGAGTACCTCAGTACAATGTTGGGAGAGACTAGTTAATGGGCTCTGGTGTCTCTGCATCTGTCCTGACCAAGGAGGTGCATTAGTTATCTCTTGCTGTGTGTAGCCCATCCTGACAAACTGGCAGCTTATAAGAATGTACATACATTCTCGCGAATTTTCAGTGGGTCAGCAGTGCAAGCAGAGCTCCGCTGTGCCTTCGGCTCGGGGTTTCACACAGCTGCTGCCCGAGCTGGCCAGACTGCTCTCTGTAAGGCTTACTTAGGGGTGACTGCTCCCCAGCACATTCACGTGGGTGTCAGATTTCATTTTCTTGTGTCTGTTGGAAGGGCTTCCAGCCTTTTATTGGGTATGGGTTCAGGAGTTACTTGCCATATGGCCTCTCTGTAGGGCGTCCATAACGTGGCAGTTTACTTCTTCAAGGCCAGGAGAAAAGTTTTCTCAGGAAGATGCCATCAAAATGGAGCCGTATATATAGTCATATCACATATAATCCATACTATAATGTGTACTGTAACAACACATCACATAATGTGCAATGTCTAAATGTAAATAGGTATAATAGGTACATGTTAGATAAACACATTAAATCATTTAATAAATAACATGCGATATACAATATAATAAATAATAGACAATGCATAGACATTGAGTTTGTGTTGCATAGATTGCCACCCAATAAATGGGTGACCTCCCATTGTCTTTGCCACATTCTTTGGTTTGAAGAAAGTCACAGACCCTGCATAACTCAAGAGGAGGCGGTTATGGTCACTTTATGGTGTTTTTGTCACAGACTATAACAGCTTTCTTCCAGGCTCTTTTCACAAGGCCTTGAATAAGAAACAGCCTTGGAAATAGAACTCCGGTTGGGCAAAGACAGTGGGAAGATCTGTTTACTGAACAAGGTAATCAAAGCAAAGATTGCTTCAGGGCAATGGTTGGACAGAATCGCTTTAGCCCCTTTAAGTGGTTGTAGTCTCTCACACTCAATGTTCCTTAATGTGACAGACTTACTGTGGGCGTGATAGGATCTGGGATCCCTGTGCATGACAACCACAGGACAGGTGTGTCAGGAGTCACCTAGGCCACCTTCGACCTTGATGATTTGCTGGAAGGACTCACAAGACTCAGAGGCTGTTACATTTATGGTTATGGTTTATTACATAGTTAATGGATCTAGAGTAAAACAAACAAAAGGAAAAGGCACACAGAACAAAGTCTGGAGGGAACCAGGTCCAAGCTTCCAGGCACAACATCTAGAGGACACCAGGCCCTCCCCTTCCAGTACAATTGCAGAGGACACACTTACTGTCTCCAGCAATGGTCTCTGACGATGCATGTCACTCTTCTGATCTTGGGTGTGCTGAGTTTCAGTTGGGGTTTAGTCATGGAGATGTGCAGTGCCTGAGCGACTGCTCTCAGTTATTCAAGCTCCAGGCCCATGCAGAAAGCACAGGTGTGCAGGATAAATCACACTGCTAAGCATAAACTATCTGGGCAAACTTGTACTTGGACATGGTACAAGACCTCAAACATATAGGAATACTTATCAGACAAGAGCTCACTTCCAAGAGCTCAGTTCCCAGCAGGACACCAGGGGTGTTGAAAATAGCTTTTGCTTGGGAATGTGCAGAGCTTGAGAACCTTGGCCTACTGAGTTAATCCTTTCTCGTGCAGGTTGGCAAAAGGCACCCGTCCTCGTATGAAGTTTATGCTGCCCGTTGTGCCATGTTTAACAGAGACCTTTGCCTCAGATAATGGAGCCTCTTGTCTTTTGTCAACACCTCTGAAACTGCTACGGCCTAACTTATAATCTACCAAGCAAGAAAAAATTGCAAACTCTGTGTAGTTCTTGACGGCCAGTTGTTCAACCCTTACTGAAGAGTGCCGTGGGAAAACCCAGTTCTGTCTATCCTATGTGAAGACTTACCCTTTTACCAACTAGCTTTGCTTCATAAATTGAACTATCGTACAAAAATGTACTTTAATGAAAAAGTTAGTCTTCAAAGAAAGCATTTAATTGAGATATAGCTATTGAAGGAACTGTGATATTTTGCTTTTATAACTTGTAAATAAAGTTACAATTGGTATGCCACTTCATTGGACTGTAACATAATGG
The DNA here is from genome assembly GCA_004026545.1 of Mormoops blainvillei. Taxonomy (NCBI): domain Eukaryota; kingdom Metazoa; phylum Chordata; class Mammalia; order Chiroptera; family Mormoopidae; genus Mormoops; species Mormoops blainvillei. The sequence continues at coordinate 81,686 of PVJD01004601.1, read as the reverse complement.
TACAAATTATTCCATATGCAAAATGATGATTGTACATTAAATTAATGATGACAGTTATGGAAAAGTAAAAATTGCCTTTAGAAATTTTGTAAATTGTGTTAGTTTTCTTTCCTTTCTTGAGAAGATACTTTCCTTCTGCTCTTAAAAGAGTATACTATATACTCATACAATTTAAGAACAATGTATTTATTTAACTGGGCCCTAATAATTTTAGTTTCTTCCCTTCACTGATTCTCACTTCTCAGTATCCCCTTTAAGATGTCTAGTTCAGAAGGGATCATCTCTTATGCTGAGACACATTTATCCACAGGTCTCCTACATTTATGCAAGGCATATGAGTGTGGTTCTAACTGCCCTTTGATTTGTACAATCTTTTTGTAGATGTTTGTAGGGCCAATAACCTTGAAAGGTATAGTGACTCCCTCCAGAACAAAAGGTAGACATGCTTTCTGACCATTATGAAATATTCCAGTCCACTCTGTCAGCATTCTTCTCCTAAAACAAACCTGACATGTGCAGGTGTCCCCTGGTCACTCTGTTGAAATCGTTTGAGGAACCAGTGCAAAAAAGTGCTGATACTCTCGCTACTGCTTTTGCTCTCAGAAATAAATTGCCCTCCGTCTCTGACCCAGGAATTTTGTATACTCTGCAGCATCCTTAACACTGTGTCAGGTTAACTTGTTAGATGGCAAGTAGGTAAAATCTTAGACACATCACGGTATATAGGCAGTCTTTTTTATCTTTTTCTTCTTCTTTTTTTTTTGAAATAGAGAAGATGGGGGAGAGAAACAGAGAGAGAGAGAGAGAGATCAGAGAGAAATATCTATAGGCTGCCTCCCACATGCGCCCCGACCTGGGATCAAACCTGCAGCCTTTGGGTATACAGAATGCTACTTCACCAACTGAACCACTCACCACCCTGCCAGGGCAGTATTTAGGCATTCTTCACACTCAGATAGATAGTCTCATGGCAGCTGCCTCATCAACACAGAGTCTCGGTATCGATAACTGAACACAAATTTAACAAAGCAGAATGACTTCTTACCCCAGTAATATTAGGCTTTAACTAAACATATTTTATGTATTTAAAGATAGAAAATCTTAATCTTAAAAGGTGGGGAGAGTTTACTAGAAGTGAAGAATGTAGAGGGAGTTGCATCCAGGGAGCAAATTTTAATGGGAGAGTTTACCTTGGGCATCGGGTCCTATTAGTAGGAATATCTGTCTTAGGGAGATTAGACACAATAGGACAGGTTTTTACAAGCTACTTTATTTCATGGGCTGGCTGACCCAGTCTGCCCATTGGCAATCCAAAACCCTCAACAGTCATCTTCCCCTTATCTTCCTCTAAAGAAGCTGTAAATCTTGCAGCCAACAGTTGTCATGTGATACGATCTCAAACAATGAAGTGTACATGCAATTGCCTAGTCAAGGAGTCTTCTATTGTGAAAAGACATATGTCTCATTAATAAGTCTTTTGTTATTAATATTTGCCTGATTTTCATGCCTGGAAAAATAAAATGAATCACATTAGAATCATTTCAGGGTAAATTTACAAGTTTAGGATGAAAGAGCAGGAACAGAAAAAAGGCCTAAGTTGTTACTGTTACCTTTGAGCATTTAAAAAATGGGAGGATAACAGAGATTTCTTTTTTTTTTATTCTGCCTATTAAAAGTATTGAGGAATCTACCAAAACCCATTTTCACATACATCCAAACTCAAGCCCACGAAACATACATACTAAATGAAAAGTCAAGAGGACAGTAGTTGTTTGCACACACTTAGTTAAAAAAAGAAAAAAAAGGTCTAAGATCTTTAATATCCTCATTTCTCCAGAGATTATTACCAAGTTGCATCCACTATTGGACCTGGGTTTGTGGACACTAAACTGGACTTTCCTCTTGTGAAAATCTTAGTTACTTAGCTATGTAACTAACGGCCTGTTTTCCACTTACATGTTGCTACCTGTGTACACTTCTTTTGATGAAGAAACAGGGGATCCTTAAGGAGAAAAAAAATGTACACCTTCATTCACTTAGTCTAAGATCTTTAACAAGTCAAAAATCCACAAAAATAAAAAAAGCTAAGAACTAAACCAAACAATATGAGCCTTAATTACCTCACTAGCTATAGAGTACTAAGATCCTGTTTCGAAAATTCTTTTCAGATTAAAAACCTGCAGTTATGATAACAATATAACAAATATTCACTTAATATATTCCAAAGGCAGTAATTATAATCCCTTCTTTGAATATACCGTAAAGGCCTTTGCTTTGTCATACTTATATGAAATATGAGCACTCTGAGAGAAATAGGCTCCCATTCACATAGTTCGAGAGCCTTCACGGAAGGAATATTTACAGATTATTTACAGGTGCCGAAAGTATTAATAGAGGCAGCTTAGGATCTTGCGGCAGCTGGGGCCTACTAATTGCAAAAAGACATTAAGACCTCAGGCTAAAGCAACTAAAGCAACAAGTGTAGCTGTTCTACTGAGAATAAAAACCAGTATAAACACTGCTACTGCCATGAAAGACATCCCAGAGAGGAGAGGGATAGAAAGTAATATCCTGAAATTTTTTAAATACTATTTCTAGTATCCTGTCAGAGCCTCTCATTGACTGAGCTTCGATTTGTAGTCAGTTGCACAGAATGCCCCGGTGATGCCAACTCTAGGGGACAAACTCTCCAGATCCAAAGGAAGAGTGTGAAATGTAAATGACAGTTCTGGGGTGGGGGAGAAAGCAAACCAAATGGTGAAACACTGATACCTTTGACAAAACCACAGTTCTAGTAAACACCACTCTTTGCCTATGCCACACCTACACCATGTATGTGAATTTGGCTGGAGGAAAGCCTAAAAATCATGATGAATAGAAGCATTCAAATGCATGATGGTTAAATTCAAGTGAACCCTTATATTATATTCTTTTTAATTCATCAATTTTATATACTTTCTCCCTTTTTCCTTAAATGTTCTATACCTCCTTTCACATCTTCATTCTTATCTGATGCCTTTGCTTCATATTTCAGTGACAAAGGTTGCAGCCATCAGCAAAGAATTTCTACATACTTCTGCCACAACAATCCATCTTTCGGTATCTGTAGCCACTCACTATCTTTCACCTTGGGTGAACAGTCATATAACCAATCTTCCTGCTTATGGGTTAGATTCCATCTGATCTTATACACTCAGAAACTTCGCTTCAGAAATTCTCCCCTTTCCCTTAAGCATTGTCAACATTTACTCTCTAGGTGATCATTTACTATCAGCATGTAAAAATGTTATTCTTCCTCAACAGTTCTGGGATCTTTCAGCAGCGTTTGGTATAATCACTCAATCCATGTGTAGGGAAAAAGAATTTGGCCTTGCCTAAAGAAAAGTCTGAGCTTGGTCTCTTGCTCCTGGAAAATAAACTCTAAACTCCTGGAATTTTCTGAGTGATAAGGTTGTCTTTGTTATTCTTGATGGGCCTCTGGGACCACGCCTGGCAATGTATATTAATATGGTGTTGTATGGAGGACTCATGGTATGAGCGCAATTACCAGGGAATGCGAGGCTGGAGACTTGAGTTCAACCACATGGAAATTCATAAGTCACTTCCGCAATGATTCCCCAATAAAAATGTCTTGGACCCTGACTCTTGGAGAACTTCCTTGGTGGGGAATACTCTATGGTATTGTTATCTATCAATGTCAGAACAGGTAATGTGCCTCAGTGACAATGGAAACTTCACATGTGGAACCCTACCAGACATGAACGTTTCTTCTCTTGGCTAATTTTATTGTATACCTTCCCTCTAATAAACCATGATCATGAGTTCTGTGAATCCTTTTAGTGGATTATTATACCTGAGGGTGGTGTTGAGAACCTGATGTGTTTACAGCTGGTATCAAAAGTGAGGACAATCTTTGAAGGCTATTTCCTCAGACTTGCAGTTTGGCTAACTCAATACTTTATTTTGCCAAAACTGTCTTCACATTCAGGACGCTACAATTTAATGGTTTTCTTCTTTCTTTCATTGTTTATTCCATTGCAGTCTCCTTTCCCATTTTTTTTTCCTCCTCTTCCTTATATTTTATTTTGTTAAAGATTTTATTTATTTATTTTTTTTAGAGAGATGAAGGGAGGGAGAAGAAGAGGGAGACAAATGTCAATGTATGGTTGCCTCTTGCACGCCCCCTACTGATGATCTGGCCTGCAACCCAGGCATGTGCCCTAGACTGGGAAACAAACTGGGACCCTTCGGTTCTCAGTCCCACACTCAATTCACTGAGCAGCAACAACCAGGGTGTCGTCCTTATATTTTAAAATCATAGTGCTCTCAAGCTAAATCTCTCCCCTCTCTCCTTTTTACCTATAGTAATCTTTCATGATCTGATCCACTCTTGAGAGCTTAAGTATTATTCATTGCAATATATCACATAGATACCTTCAGTCTGTCCTTTCTCCTCAAACCCAGACTATATATCCAATGGTTTATTTAACACATGCACTTAGACATCTAGCAGACATTTCCCCCAAATATTTACATCATATTGAATAGGTTAGTATGAAGTTTTAGTGAGAAATGCATAATAAATGCTTAGTTATCCATAAATATATATGATTATTAGTACTGCTAGGATGGTCTTCACTTTAGCAAACTATACTAACAAAAGAAGTATCTTTTATTATTTTAACAGACCACTCTAACTCAACAATCACTTTGATGCATCCGTTATCTGATGCTAGTTGACTAAAAATATAGTGATTTGTAAAAGCAAGGGAGAGATATGTTCTTTAGAAATTCCTGCCTAAAATTATGTTTTAAAACAAACAACATTTAAAACAAAATGCACATTTTCAAACCTTTGAACAAGTATCATCATTTTAGAGTAAGAGGCAAATATGGTAAGAACTTATCTGAAGTGCCGAAGGACACCACTTTTGGAATGAGATAGGCTGTCTGGTATTGTTTCTAGCCCTGTCCTGTGTGGCCTTGGTTGTAGTATGACATTATCCTCTATCACCTCTCCAAACTTCATTTTCTGTCTCTGTTGAAAAAAGGTAGTAGATTAGGTAATGTGAGAATGAAGGGGTTAATGTGCATAAAATTCAGCGTGAAATGCCTTTAATAAATATTTATTATTGTATTAATAATCTAAACAATGATCATTATAATTATTGCAAATTATATTGGGAAACATGCATAAACTTTTAAATATTATGTGCAAACTGATGGATATAGCTTTGTCCCACTAAGCAGACATAAGATGGACTCATTTATGCAAGCAATGGCAATTAACCAAGCATTCCAATCCTATTAAAGAGCCTTACATCCTTCATCAGAAATTTTGGAGGAGGATATACGCTCTTGATTTCTGAAAAAAGACATTCATCCCATGCTTACCTCAGAAGATTGATTGTGTGTGGATGCTTCATTTCCTTTAGAAGAGATCAAATTAGCAATTAACTCATTCATTATAAGGTCTTACCTGGTAAAAAATTAGTAATTGCCACAATAACAGATGAGGTTAAATAAAGGGATTGCCCTGAATCAGTCAAAACATGATTATAAACATTTATTTTTAACAGGAATTAGGATGGGCTTGTTGTTTTGTAAGTTTTAAAATTCTGTTTGAAAGTACACTGGCTTCTATGCTGTAACTGTAACATATAATTAAACACACATAGAAAGGAAATTGTCATTTCAGTTTATTAGTTGTAAAAGAAATAACAGATTTTATTTTCATATGATAAGGAAATTACATTGTAAGTTTCATTATTAGTCAAAACAACTCTGAAATGTTATATATATATACATAGAGAGAGAGAGAGACAGAGAGAGAAAGAAGAATAAAATAAGAAACAAAATTCTAAAGTTGTCAAAAAATGAGTAAATTGCTTTTTGATAAAAATTGAAGACTCAAATGTCTACAGCTGATTGTTGATACTGAAATGGTAATGGATAAATTGTAATTCTGGCTAAATTCAGACTGTACCATTTGGTTTCTACTTACATGATAAAATAATTCTTTTAATTTAAAACACTCAAGCTCTCTTTGGTAACAATTTAACTAATTTTATTCCTCATCAACATCCTCTATTTATTGCCCCTGTTATGGACTGAATGTTTGTGTCTCTCCAAAATGTACATGCTACACCCTTACCCCTGATGTGGTGGTATTAGGTGGACCTTCGAGAAGTAATTAGGATCAGATGATGTCCTGAGGTTGGAGTCTTCATGAAGAAGATCAGTGGCTTTGTCAGAACCACAACAGAACTTTTTGCTGTCTCCCCTCTCGGCAATGGGGGGCTAGAAGGAGAACTGGCGATCTGCGACACGGAAGAGGCTCTGTACCGGAATCCAACCACGCTGACACAATGACTGATTTCAGACTCCAGCCTCCAGAACTGTGAGAAATAATTTTTGTTGTTTATAAGCTACCCATTCTATGACAGTCTGTTATATCAGCAGAGCTAAGACAATATCCCTTTTAAATGTTTAGCTTCTTTTCTCCTAATCCCCACCAAGTGAAGTCAATCCAGTCAATTAAATTTCCAACCACATTTCTTAGCCAAGATTCCCTCATTCTCCCACATACTTGGCATATTTTCTTTTTGTTTTGTAAATCCTCTGATTTCTTTTATCTCTTTTTAGTATTTTCATTGTGGGATTAATTATACTATTCTAATGCAGCTTCCTGGGTTTTTTTGTTTTTTTGTTTTTTTTTAAGGCTTCAAAGTCTGTTACACGATATAAAGCTGTGAAACCAAATAACTTCCTGCTGGCCTCAGCTTATCCAGTTCTCCAGGCTGCATAATGCTCTCAGTGGGATCAAAAGGTAAGCATTCAAGTAGGTCAGGGATTTTCTTACAAATAGCATTGCCACTCTATTGCTCCAGAAAATAACAGGAACATGTTGTTATCTGGTTGTGAAGCCTTTGGCATCTACTGTACACTTTCAAGGTTGCAGGCCACAGTGGAATAGGTTGAATTAATCTCTTTAGGTTTAAGCTTGTTTATCAAAAAGGAAATAGGCTGTATGCTAAAGTCTTAGGTCAAGCCCTGTGCTTTCACTACCCTGTTCCACCTGCATACAACTGAGATGTGACTTAATAACGTCTTTACACATTGAATAATGTTTCCCAGCTGCCTTCTGATGGCACAGCGCAGTAAGACCTTGTGTAAATGTTGAGAGAGATATAACATTATTAATGCTGTTATGAATCTAGGAACAAGAGTGTAGAAAGATTTAACCATCTTTTGGGAATTCAATAAAAACGGAGGTGTAAATTTGGCTCCATTTAAAAATATATATGCCTATATGTACTGCCTAAACATTAAGTCATGTTTTAGGTAGAGTCATAATCCAAAATTCTTAAGAGTAGATATGAGGCATGGTATCACCAAGCTATCTCTTAAATAAATATTAAATGTTAAATTCTGTTATTTTTGAGGTCCTCGAGTCAATTCATAGCTGTTCTTTTGGATAGCTCTGTTCAGATTCTCTAAGTGTCATTAGTGGAAACTAATGGCGTACATGTCGGAGGCCTGGTTGGTTGTCAATGCTAATCAGGCCGTGGTAGCCTCAGACATATTTACGAAGTTTGCAAAATGTATCCTTATCAAAATAATGTTGCTGGAGGGAACAGAATTCTTCCAGGGCGTCAAGGGAAATGCATTTCCAGGACACAAAACAGGAAAATTTGAGCTGTAGTGGCAAGACTTATTGGAGTGAAAACAAAGGAAGGGCATGGGCGATGGTTCATCCACTAGCAGGTACCTCATCTCCATCTCGCTGTTGGAGAAGTCCGACTTCTGGGGCCGCAGGAAAGATATTTTTATTATGATTCCTAAAACCCATGAAAAAAATGATAAAAACATTGAATAAAGGGAAAATTTATTGCTCATAAAACTGGTATAAAACAAACCCAAATCCCAGGCTGTAAACTACATATTGACAAATATAGTTCATATACATGGGAGGATACTTCTTCATATTTTAAAACACATATATATTTCTATAAACGTAAATTATATTACCTTGAAAAAAACAAACAGTTAACGGAAGGAAAGGAGTTTAATATCATGGGTAGATGAGGAAGAAAGCCTTATTCCAAACTAGTCAGTCTGAATGTGTGATAGAAGTATATAAACTTTTTGTTATATGATTTCTAATAGAGTGGACAAAGTATATACAGTAGTCCCCCCTTATCCATAGGGAATAGGTTCCACAGCCCCATAGGTTCCACAGCCCCCAGTAGATGCCTGAAACCACAGATAGTAATGAGTCCTATATACACTATGTGTTTCTTATACATAGATAGCTTTTCACTTAAAGGGAGCATTTTAGGGCTTCTCTTTGGCATATCTGGACTGCCGGCTTCACTGCTCTTGCTCTTGGAAGCCATTATTAAGTAAATTATGTGTTGCTTGCACATCACCGCCATGCCGGTGCAGTTGGTTTGATAGCTGCGATGGCCAATGAGTGACTAGCAGCGAGGAGCAGGGCACTTACAGAGTGGATACGCTGGACAAAGGACTGATTCATGTGCAGGGAGGGAGATGCAGAATAACGCTCGATTGAAAATTTATGGATTATTTACTTCTGGAGCTTTTATTGAATACTTTTTTGGCTGCAGTTGACCACAGGAACTGAAACCACAGAAAGTGAAACCGTAGATAAAATGTGACTAGTGTATCCCCAACACTGTGATTTTAGGTTTAGCCGTGAGACTTGCTTAAACCTTGGAATGCTAGCAGATGTGACATTTTGTACATGCTTCGAATGTGGGTTGGAGGTTGCCTCTGCTCTTGTCATAGGTGTTCCCCTTCCCCCACAACGGAGACCTTCCTTACATATTCCAGACTCTGACATGCCACTCCAGGCCACTGCTTGCACCAAAACTCTGTAAACCATCCCACGTTGGACACACTACATCTCAGCCAGAATTCCAATCCTCAGCACTGCTTGCCCCCATTCAACACCCCTCACCTTCAACCTTATAATCAAGCTGCCTACCTTCTCTTATCCTGTGTCTTTCTCACCCTTCTCCTGACAGAATCTTCCTCAGCAGCTTGCCATTCTGCCACTTTGTAGGTCATTCTCATGTAGTCTCACACGCCACCATCAGGGTAATTTTAAAACATGACATGTGTCATAGAATGGAGGGTCTAAAACCAAAGTGAGAACAACTATTCAAAAGTCTAATACAGTTCTCCAGAAGAAACACGATGGCAACTTGGATAGCGTAAATGTGAAGAAAGTTAGTCAAACTGGGTTTCCGGACATACTCTAAAGATCAAGCCAGGGGGCTTAAGTGGTAGATTTGAAAGGGACAACAAAAATTAAAGGAAAACATTTTATCACTTTAGAACTGAGATATTTACCATGGCTATTTATTGTCATGGCAGCCACTGCATAAAATTAGTTTGGGGAGAAATATCAATAGCTTGGTTTTTAACATAATTTTTCAAATGTATTAGGCATTCAAGAAGAGCCATTGATTGCATAAAGGAACATGTTAAGGTTGATGTTCAGGGGATATGCCAGAACTTAAATTATAAACTTAAAATGAAGTTGCCTCTACTCAACCTCATTTGAAAACATAAATTGCTCATGTAATAAAAGAAAGTGACTAAAGAAGATATTAAAAACTTAGGTATAACAGTAACTATTGAAAACTGTGAGAAAGGTCATATGGAAAATATTTCCAGCCTGATGGTGTCGCAGATGAATTTTATCAAATTTCAATAAAGAAATAATTTTGATGTTATTGAAAATACTCCAGGCACAAAACATTAAAAGAGATTCTACTTAATTTTTAAATGCAAGCTTTTATATAAATAACAAAATTTGTAAACTAACACCATTAAAAAATAAAAACTGGCATTATAGATTCAGATTATTGATAAATATAACACAAATCTTTACTGGAAGTTTGGTAATTTGAATCCAGTGATTATATGTATATGTTATCTGGTAACTGAAAGGTTATTATTAGATATATAAGTATATAATTCATCTTATCAATAAATCAAAAAAGAAAAAATCAATCAGCTCCATAAATGATGAAAAGCTTTTCAATGTTTAATCAGGAATCAATACTGACTTGATTTTAATGAAACAAGAACAGATGGATTATTTTTCAACCCATAGATATATGTGGATAGAATATATGAATATAGATATATAAATATTCAAAAGTCAGCTGGGTTCTAAATGGAGAATCACTGAAACTTTTCCCACCAAAGTCTAGGACAATACAAGGATATGTATGTTAATCTTTATTAGTTAACATTATTTGAACAGTACTACCTTAGATGCTTTGATGTGAAAAGTAAATATGGTATATAAATATTGCAGAGACAAAAATAAAATTATCATTATCTAAAGATGATAAAATTGAGTAACTGAAAAATACAAGAGAATCAACATGAAAGCTATTTTAAATATGAGCATTCAGTGAATGTTTGAGTAAAAACATTATTACATTAAATCGTGATTTCCAATAATTTTAAAAGCCATGTAAAAACTGTTAATGGGGAAATGCTGTATTTATTTGCTCGTCTGGATTAATAGTAAATCCTCTTCGGAGGAATGATGTCATTCAGATCCTCAAATATTCTTGAAAATTTCCACACATAATATGAAATCTGTTAAAAATGTCCCGGGTGCACTGCTGGTGGAAATAAATCCTAACTGGGAACCCCGAGACAAAGTAGACCATAGAGACAATGATGGGAGATTTCAGATATATGTAATGTGCACTTGGAATACAGTACAAGATAAATGAATTTATAAATAAAAAATCAAATGATCATTACTATAATGAAAACACAACAGCAGATTAAGAACTAATTAAATAGGATCAATAGCAGATTAGTCATAGCTGGAAAGGTGACTGATTAGCAAGCCTGATGAGAAAAACATGAAAACTGAAGAATATTGACAAAATAATTTTAGAAATCCAAAAATTAACATAACTAACATGTGGCACTTATTGAAGAAATTAAACTTATGGGAAATAGAGTACTATATACTATGAGCAATCAAGAGATGGAAAGTAAGTGTGAAAGTGAGAGAAAAAGAGAGGAGAGTTAGAAACAATGTTTTAAAAGCTAAAGGTTGAAAATACTGAAATTGATCACATAGCTCAAGACACAGATTAAAAGAATGTTATATTCCCAAGCATAAAAATACAAGTAAACATGTAACCAGGAAAATAATACTATTGCTAAAAATCAAAGAAAAAGATAGAACTTCAAAAGAAACCAAAAGATAAAGTAAACACTATTTTCAACAAATCAATCGTAAGACTGATCACTCAGTTTTCAAAAAAAAAATAAAAGAAAGAAAAGAAAAGAAAAAAGAAAAGGCAAGTTATTGAGTTGGGCAAAAAAAAATTTTTTTTCCATAAGATAGCTTTAGTAGTGATTAGTTGTCTTTAACTTCATTCGAAACAATCTGTTAGATTGTATTGTGGCAGCAGTCACATTGGGCTCATTAAAAAAACAAAAACATCAAACTGGTGAGTTTTTGTAGCCATTCTAATACTGAAGATGGAAGAAATACATAACATTTTCAGCATATTATGCTGTATTATTTCAAGAAGGCAAAATCGTAACTGAAAAGCAAACAACAACAACAAGAAAAAATCTGTGCAGTGTATGGAAAAGGCACTGTGACTGTTGAACGTGTCAAAAGTGATTTGCCAAATTTCATGCTGGGATTTCTCGCTGGATGATGCTCTACTGCCAGTTTGACCAGTTGAAGTTGATAAGTTGATAGCGATCAAATTGAGGCATTAATTGAGAACAATCAATGTTATACCTCATGGGAGATAACCGACATATTCAAAATATCCAAATCAATAAAATTATTGGTGAAAATGAAAAACGTCTTTTATTTTAAGGAAAAAAAAAAACTAAACAGACTTTTTGGCCAACCCCATAAATAAACCAATGCAATTTTGATAAGTATAACTGTTCAACCAGAATTCTGTGGTCAGGAAAGAAAAACAAAACCTGAAGGCAGAACTTGTTTCCACAAATGTTAAAAGAAATCATCAATAATGAAAACATGAAATGATAATATGACTTCTTCAAGCAGAATAATTATAATGGTATTAGATATAAGTATGGAAATGTAGAAAGAAATAAAGAGCAATGCAAAATGCAAAGATATGGATAAATCTAAATAAATTTGATGCAATAATACCAATAAAATATGAAGTTTAAATATATCTGCAATTTAAACACATAAAAACAATAAGACAAGGTGAAAAGTGAATAAATGAAGTTTTAGTGATCGATATTCTTTTGATTATTTAAAAGTTGTAAAAATTCCTTAAAATTACACTTAAGAAAGTATCATGTAAGTTTTAGGGTAATTTCAAGTAAAATAGTATATTTAAAAATATATCTAATTAATGCAGTAAAACTAATAGAGTGAAAAATGAAATTATAAATAAAATAATTTAATCCAAAAGAAGATAAGAAATTAGATGAAATGGTATTTAAACAGGGTAAAAAGTGTGAAACGTGTTATATGTACTGCACCAGATTCTTCAATTGATGAGGAGATGCTCAGAGCGGGAAGGGGGAAAGTGTGCTACCACAGAGTGATGCACATCTGAATAACATAACCAGAAAGAATGAACTATGAGCAGTGGAGAAGCATATCATACAAACACTAATCAAAAGGAGCCTGAGTACCAGACAAAGTAGATTTTAAAGTTGAAACATTACCACAAATGAAGAACAACCTTTCAGGACAATTTTTAAATATTGCCAATGCATCTATCTGTATAAATATAATATCCATTCAAAATAAACACCTCTTAGAAAACTACAGATAAAAGAGAGCTTCAATAATATGAGAAAAAGGTATTTACAAAAGCTACTAGTCATCATACTTAATGGCTTATTATTAAAAGCTTTTCTCAGAATTTCAGTGAAATGAGGACATACTTTGTCAAGCATGCTTTCAACATCATGCCCGATCTTCCACCGTATAGTAATACAAAAAAAATTTTTTTGTCCTTATTTTCTATTTAACACTGAAGTAAAAAATTAATTACAGGCAGATAACAGATATAAATATAAAAAGCAAAACAATAAATTTTCCAGAAGAGTACATAGAGAATAACTGCATGAACTGGGGACAAAAGATTTCCTAGGTTACATAAAGTGCTAACCATAAATTAAGAGATTGATTATTAGGTCTCCAATAAAATTAGAAACTCTGTTTATCACAGGTGCAATAAAGACACTAAAAAGGTAAACCACTGGATAGAGGAGGATTTGCAACTGATGCAACCAGAAAAGGACTACAAATCAATTTCTAAAAGACAGCCAATTCAATATATAGTTTTATTTGTATATTTATAAATAAATATTTTATGTATTTATTATTATATAAAATGTATATTTATATAACATGAATGTATTGCATTTATTAAATATTATATTAAATATAAAACATATTATGAATATGAATAATATACATTAACAGGTAAATCAAAATGGCCAGATTAATGAAATATCAAAAATCTGATAAAGATATATTTTCCTGAGTGTGTAAAGATTTCTTGCATCGAAAATGTGATTATTTTTCTTGACTACAATTTTTTCTTGGTATTGTTCCATAAGACCATTACTTACTTATGATAATATGTCAGGATATGCTTGGCTTCCCCTAAAGTTGGGGCAAGGATATTGATATTCCTTTTTCTTTTTTAGCTCTAAAAAGGCATCTACAATATTCCACTCACATTTTTTGTATTTTTAAGATGATCTCAAACATTTACAATTTTTCCTAATGGTGCAGTCAACATTCCCTGTTCTAATAAAAGGTCATATAGAAAGATATGCATTCTTTATTCCTGAAAGTACTGTCCAACCACCGTTCCCTGAAAATGGACTTGCAGATGCCTTCGTTTTTTTCTTTTTCTTTTTTTTTTAACAATATTTCAGTATAACTCAAGTATAGTGGCAATGAAAATGGTAGACCCTATGCCCAGGTTCCTGCATTAGTGAATATAGTGCTCCCTTATATTTTGTTTTCTCCTGCTCAGGCATTTGGCTGTACCTGCTTTATCTGCAATGAATCCTGAGTGGCACTGAGAGTTACCAGGATAATTGGCAGGAGTACATTTTAAGTGGTTTTGGTGGATAAGTATGTATCTACAAACAAAATTTGTCATTTTTTAAAAGTTTGTGTAACCCTCAGTTGGACTGGCAGACTTCATAGAATAATCCAATTTTATTTAAATAGTATAAAAATGATATTGACTATAGAGATTTTGAATGTATTAATTTTAAGCTATTTTTAATGAAATGGAATTATAGCAGATTTTAATTTGTTTTATATATTTTATATTGAATACTTAAAATATAAATAACAGACAAAGAAATAATGAGCCATGAGTAGTATCAGATACATTATAACCATTTAATACATAACTGAATTATGTCCAGCTAATGTACAGAAAGGAGTGGCTATTAGACTTCTTCCTCTAAATCTAAAAGAATTTTGCCAGCTATACAGGGAATGTCCTTGAATTTCACAAGCCTAAATTTATTACCAGGGAACTCAGCTAAGCAAACACATTTTTATCTGTTGACATTTAATCAAGCCAGAAGTTTTTTATTTATACAAAGCATTACATACATTTGGAATATTTTTTCTTCTCTCTCATTGAAATTAACCACAGCCTGCTCTTTAGGCATAATATAATTAGGCAGGCATACAGACATCTCAGATATTTGAAATGAAAGGGAGAGAAGAAAGAGGAAAATGTCCTAGTATTAATCGAATGTTTAATATGTGACTGTGTTAAGTATAAATTTTTTAACTCAATATTTAAATGTTAAGACCAGAAACTATAAAACTCCTAGAAGGGAACATAGAGCAAAAACTCTTCGACATTGGCCTTGGCAACAATTCTTTTGGACATGATACCAAAAGGACAAATAACAAAAATAAAACATCACCAGGAAGGACTATAAACTAAAAGCTTCTAGACAGCAAAAGAAACAATAGACAGAATAAGAAGGAAACCTATGGAATGGCAAAAAAAAATTTTTTTAATGTACCTGATAAATGGTTAATATCCAAAATACAGGGGCGGGCAAAAGTACATTATTAATTATAAATATAATATTTAAATAATATTATAAGAACAAACTCTGTGTTTCATGCACTCATGATGGTAAAACTACTATGCCAACCCCTACATATTAAGAACTCATATAATTCAATAACAATAGTAATTATAGATCAAATTAAAAAATGGGCAGAGAGACTGAATAAACATTTTTCCAAAGGAGACATACAAATGGCCAACAGGTACATAAAAACATGCTTAATATCACTAATCATCAAGGGAAATGAAATTAAAACCACAATAGAATATCATCTCACAGCTATTAGAACTGCTATTATTAAGAAGCAAGATACAGCAAGCATTGCCAAGGATGCACAGAAAAGGAAACCCTTGCGCCCTATTGGTGAGATTGTAAATTAGAACACACACTGTGGAAAACTGTAAAGAGGTTCCTCAAAAATAGAACAATCGTATCTAGTAATCCCACTTCTGAGTCTGTATCCACAAGAAATGAAAATATTTTATCAAAGTGATGTCTGCACTCATAATGAACACATTTATGCATCATTATTTGTAATAGTCAAGATGTGGACACAACCTAAGTGTTTGTAAATGGATGAACTGATAAAGAAGTTGTGATATATTTAACAATAATTTTAATCCATGGGAAAGAAAGAAATCTTGGCACTTAAAATACCATGGGTGGACCCTGAAGGCATTATTCTAAGTCTGACAGAGGGAGACAAATATCTTATGATATCACTTATATATGGCATCTAAAAAAGCCGAATTTGTAGTAACGGTCTGTAATGGTGGCTACAAGGGGCTAGCGGTGGAAGAATTGGGAAGATTTTGGTCAAAGAGTACACTGTTGCAACTGGAAGATGATTAACTTCTGAAGATCTAATGCCTGACCTTAATACAGTAGTCAAAAATAATGTATTATATACTTCAAAGTAGCTAAGAAATTAGATCTTAAGTGTTTTCAGCACAAAACAAAATAATAATTGTATGACATGATAGAGGTGTTAGGTAATGCTATGTAGTAATCATATTGCAGTATATAAATGTATCAAATCAATACATTGTACTCATTAAACTAAACTTAGAAAATGGTACATGTCAATTGTATCTCAATAAAAATGTTAAAACAACCTTATGAAATATCTGGCAGCTTCCTAAGGAGGATCCAAACAATCAGAAAGCTTTAGTAACTTGCCCAAAGTACATAGCTTATATGTAGGGCACTTGGATTTTGAACTTCAAATCCCATTAATTTTTGTCTTACTGCATCTTCTAAAACTATCTTCTGTTCATGTGTGTACTGGCAATAGAATATAGATACATATTACCCTGATTAGGGAATATCGTGTTTAATCATTTCCATTTAATTTTTAGATTTAAAAGTTGTTAATTTCACTATTTTAAAAATATTTTCCATTGGTTTACCTTTAGTTTCAATAGAATCATAAAATATTTTTAGTTTAAATCAATGTCAACAAATAGAAATTGAGCTTGTTTACACATTTTTATTAGTGTTTTCTAAATTAAATGAGCAAATCAAAAACTTGTTACATTTACACAACAGAATACTATGCAGTAGAAAGAAGGAACTCCTGCCCTTCATGACAGCACTAATAGAACCAGAGAGTATTGTACTAAGTGAAATAAAACCAGTGGCAAAAGACAAATACCACATGATCTCAGCTATAAGTGGAACCTAATCAACAAAACAAACAAACAAGGTAAATAGAACCAGAGACATGGAAATGAGGAACAAACTGACAGTGATGAGAAGGGTTAGGGGAGAGGTATAAGGGAAGGGTCTAGTCAAGGAACATGTATAAAGGACCCATGGTAATGGGCAACAGGGTGGGGGGATTGACTAAGAGAGGGGAGCAGGCAGGGCAGGGGAGAACAACGGGGGAAAAATTGGGACAACTGTAATTGAACAATAAAAAAAATAAAGTTACCATTTAATACAACGGACTTAATTTGCATACATGGAATAAAAACTTTCCGAAGAAATCATTTTGTGTTATTATTCCCCATGATATACCTAAGAAAAATAATCAATAAATATAATCAGTTTATATAATCAGTTTGGATTATATTAAACCACCAAAAAATATTAAATTTGTTTTAAACAAAAAAAAAATTTTGTTCCATAACATTAACTTTTTTTTAAAGAAAGGCAGATTAAAGAACAGATGGAGGAGGGTATGACAGCAAGTTAATTGCTATTAAAAATAAAAAGAAACTCCAAAACGTATAAATAGATTGATGTGGGATGATTACTGACTTCTTTTTAACAAAAATAAAATGGTGATTCAATTTAGTTGAAAATGAAACGTACAGGTTAAAAAATAATACATTAAGGACACCGCATTGATTTGTTCTTGATAGATGCTTTTATTCTTACTCCTAAAATCATACGAAAATATGAAGAGCGCTTTAGGGAAAGAGCAGGATCTAGCAAGCATATAGAGCTAACATTTACTTGCTTATTGACCACTGACTTCTAGAAATGATCAAGACCTGGAAATTACTTTCTATGTAGTACATGGTGTTCTATCTGTTGTGACATAACCCTACCTCATTCTGCTTCTGAGGGGAAATATAGAAAGGAAATGGGGGATTTCTAGGCCATCCAGAGTTATGTAAGAATATGATGTGATTTACTTAATTTCATTACCTGTCACTGCTAATGAAGTTTTGTTGGTGTTGGTACTTTCACTAGTTCAATTTCTTTCCTTTTATGGTGTTATGTCACACATCACCTCTTTGGCTTTTTTTTTTTTAATGTTGCTACTTGTTCTTAAAATATCCTCCCTCTTCTCTCTCTGTTTATTAGATATTATTTATTTTTTAATAATCTACTTTAGTCTCACATATTCAGTTTCTTTGAATATCCAGTAAAGACTATATTTTTAATGTCTTAATTTTTATTTCCTGCCATTGTTCTTTTTATGATCCATCCATATGTCCTTATTCTTTTAAATCAAGATACAATTGACATGACATTGTATTTGTGTTAGTTATACAACACAATTTGAAATGTGTGTGTATTGCAAAACGATTAACACAAGTTACATTAACATCCATCTCCATACATAGCTATAATTTTCTTTCTTATGATGAGAACTAAAATCTACTCTCTTATCAACTTTCAAATACACAATGCAGTATTATCAACTGCAGAGATCATACTGTAATTACATCTCCAAGACTTACTAATCCTATAAATGGAAGTTTGTACTTTTTGACCACCTTTAAAGTTAGCAAAGACATTTAAATATTTTATCCCGTTTCTCTCTGTGTCTTTCTCTTATTTTTATATTTATAAAATTGTAGTATATAATTTAGTATAACACAGTATATAGTATATACTTTATGTTCAATATAGAGCCACAGGCAGTGCAAGGGCATTTCAGGGAACATCCGCAGGGTTTAGATTGGTAGCCTATGTAATGGGAGGGCTCTGGCCTCCATGTTCAGTCTTCCTTGTTTGAAGTTTTTTGTAATTAAAAAATATCTTGTGTGTGTTTTTGTTATTTTTATCCACAAATAGTTAAGGCAAAAGGTAATTACCTGTAAACTTTTTAAAGACGTGTTGTATCGAAACATTTCTTCCACTGTTTATTGACTATATTGGGTAAGCATAGGGTTTTAAAGTCACAGAAAGAACATAGTTAACCCTGTACATAGTGACAATGAAATCTCAGAAGCATATTTTGAACCTTAGGTTCAGGCTAAGTAGTATCCACTTTTAGCTGTGTGAACTGGAAATGAAAGATATATCGCCCCCCAACTCTGTGGGAGAGATTATGGGGTAGAGGGATCAAGCAAAAAAGAAGGACTCATGGACATGGACAACAGTGTGGTGATTACAGTGGGAAAAGTGGTGGGTGGAGGTGGAAGAGGGTTTAAGCAGGATAAATGTTAAAGTAATTGATAAATTGACTAGACAGGAATCCTTTCACAGTGTGTACATATATCAAGTCAACAGGTAGTATATTTTAAATATCTTACAATTGTTTAATATATTACAATTTTATCAGTCAGTTTTACCTCAATACTGCTGGAAAGCAAAAAAAAAAAAAAAAAAAAAATCCAAGCCTCAGTTTCCTGAAAAACAAAATTAAGGAATTATTCCCACCTTTTTATATGAAGTGGGACCCCCAAAAACTGGAATTATCTTCTAGAGGGTGGGCCTCTTGTAGTACAGGCTTCCCCTACTAGGTGAATGTTCTAGAAACCTGTCTGTATCAATGACCAGCTGGTGTTGTGAGAGGTTGTGTTTGGCTTCAGAGAAATTTTTTTCGAAGACTCAATGTGTTAGCATATTTCATGATGGGTTCACCTGCCCACACTGTGCTGAGTGTGCAGCTGTTTTTGACCAAAAATGGCATGACCCCCATGACCCACACTCTCTATTCACTGGAACTTGCCCCACACAACTTTTTGTTTTCCCAGATGGAAAATACCCTTAAAGGGAAACACTTTGCCGATGTGGAAGAGGTGAAATAAAAAATGGCAGAAGCACTAAACGGCATAAAAATTGACGAGTTCAAAAACTGTTTTGAGCAATGGAGAAAATATCTCAGTAGGTATATTGCATCAGATGTAGAGTACTTTTAAAATGTAAGAATAGCCCTGGCTGGTGTGGCTCAGTGGATTGAGTGCTGGTCTGTGAACCAAAGGGTCGCTGGTTTGATTCCCAATCTATGGCACATACCTGGATTGCAGACCAGGTCCCCAGTAGGGAGTGTGCGAGAGGCAACCACACATTGGTGTTTCCCTCCGTTACCCTCTCTAAAAAATTAATAAAATATTTTTAAAAAGAATCAAAAGACTTGGACATAAAAAGATAAATACAATGAATACAGTGAGAAGAAATGATAATGGGAAGAAAAACTGTATTTTACAGATGCTGTTAAATAATAGCCAAGACAAATTAAGTAACTTTCTTTAAGGAGCTTCTTCCCAGAAAGGGCTATTAAACAAAGTAGTGGAAGTTTCAAGTGGAAACTGTTTAATAGCTAATAATAACAATAGCAACAGAAGAATAGTAAAACTTTGGATTCAATTAATTAAGTTTAGCATAATTAATGAAACCAATAAATTCTAGTTATCCCAGGTTAAAATGTAACAGGGAGAAGAGAAAAAATATGAGTTAAAATGTCAGCCAGTTTCGCTAAGAACAAAAAGTGGCATTCAGATTATTGTAAAAGTGATGGCAGGAAATTATGATGAGAATGATTAAAAAAGCAGCTTATTTCTGGTATTAAGAAATGTTTATGTCACCCTGGCTGGTGTGGCTCCGTGGATTGAGCACCAGCCTGCAAACCTGCAAAGGGTCGTTGGTTCAGTACCCAGTCAGGGCACATGACTGGGTTCCAGGCCAGGTCCACAATAGGGGGCATGTGACAAACAACCACACATTGATGTTTCTCTCCCTCTCTCCTCTCTTCCCTTATCTCTAAAAATAAATGAGTAAAATCTTTTTTTTTTAATGTTTATGTCCCATAAAAGTAAGGTTGCTATATGGAAATAAATAGAAAGTTTTTGTTCATGTGGATTTCATGGTCTAAGAAAGTATTATTTTTATAATTTTTTGATATCTTTAAATTTGTATTTATTTATTTATTTATTATTAATAGACTTTTTAGGACGTCTTATGTTTATAGAAAAACTGAGCAGAAAGTACAGAAAGTTCCCATATACTCCCTGTCACCCCATCACTCTCAGTTTCCCCTATTAACATCTTGGATTGATATGATACATTCATTACGATCGAACTAAAATTGATATATTATTAATAACTAAGGCTCATGGTTTACATTAGATTCACTTCTTGTAATGAATTTTTTATGAGTTTTGCCTAATGGATAAAGTCATATATCTACTATTATGGTATCATGCAGAAAAATATCTACTCACCTAAAAATCCTCTGTGCTCCACAAATGTATCCCTCTTCTCCAAACCCTGGTAAACACTGATCTTTTTGTAAATACCTAGGACCACAATTTTTAGATTGTATGGTGAAGCTATGTTTAGCTTCAGGAAACAAAACAAAGCAAATACTACTAAATTGCCTTCCAAAGTTTCTGCACCACGCTGCATTTCCACCAGGAGTGAGGGGGAGTTTCTATTCGTCCATATCCTTGTCAGAATTTTATGTCTTTAGAATTTTGGATTTTAGTCACTCCGATAAGTGTATATTGGTATCCTATTGTCATTTTAATTTATATTTCTCTAATGATATTTAATATGAGTATCTTTTCATGTACTTGTCATCTGTTATGTCTTTTTTGATGAGGTATCTGTTCAGTTATTATAGTTGAACTGTGTCCCCTAAGAATTCATACGTTGTCTGTCCTAACCCCCAATCCCTCAGAATGTGACCTTAAAAATAGCATCATTTTACAGATAATTAGTTAAAATAAGGTCATACTCAAATAGAGTGAGCCCATTATACAATATGGCTGATGCCCTTTTAAAAAATGAACGTTTGGACAAAACAAGCACACAGGAAAAATGCTATATGAGGATGAAAGTACAAATCTAAATGATATCTCTGCAAACTGAGAAATGTCAAAGATTGCCAGAAAACCACCTGCAGGTGCAGGAGAGACATGGAAAAGATTCTCACAGCTCTCGGGAAAAATCAAATTTGCCAAGGTATTGATCTCACTCTTCTCACCTGCAGAACTTTGAGACCATAAATTTCTCTTGTTTAAGTCTCTAAACTTGTGGTTCTTTGTTATAGTACTCTTAGAAAACTAATACAAGGGGGTTATTTTTTTTTTTTTGCCAGTTGTCAAACTTTTATTTTTTTATTGCTTACTTTAAGAATTCTTTATATATTTTATATACAAAGTCTTTTAACAGACATAAGTTTGGCCAAGATTTTCTCCCAGTCTGTGGCTCGCCTTTTCATTTTCTTAAAAGTATCTTTCTCCGAGATAAAGTTTTTAACATTAATGAAGTCTAATTTACCATTTTTTCTTTCATTGATTTTGCTTGCTTTTATTGTTATAATTTAAAACTCATCGTTAAACTCAAGATTGCCTAGCTTTTCTCCTGTGTTATTTTCTAAAACTTTTTTAGTGTTATGTTTTACTTTTAGGTCTATTATCCATTTTGACTTAATTTTTCTAAAAGGTGTAAGTTTATTGTTTAGAATAGATTTTTCCCCTTGTCAATGTTCAGTTGTTGCAACACCGTTTGGGAAAAAGTGTATCCTTTCTCTATTCGCTCCTTTGTCAAAGATCATTTGTTTACTTTTGTTTGGTCTATTTCTAGGTTCTCTGTTCTGTTCATCTTTTTGACTAATTTTTGCTAATATCATACTGTATATATACTAGCTGTATAGTAAAACTTGGAAGTTGTACAGTGTTAATTCTCTGCCTTTCTACTTGTTATCATGGTGACAATTTATTCTGAGTTGTTTCCCTTTCCGTCTTTAGTATCAGTTTGTTGATGTTTATAACGTTTATTGAGATTGTGCTGATTTGCATAGTAATTGCAGAATAGGACTTAATTTTGATCTATTTAGTTTTCAGTTTTCAGCGAAGCTCAGGTTTACCATTTAAAATCTGATTTTAAAATAAGTAATCAGATTTTACATGAAATTGTAAAATATGAAATATACAAAGAAAGTGAAACTTCTCTATTCTACTCTATTCATCTACAGAGATACCTCTCTTAACTATGTCTAATTACCTTCAATGACTGCCAACACATCATTGTAAAATAATGCTCCTAAATAGTCAGGAAATTGTTGGCTCACTACTGTGAAAAATGATGACTTAATGCATTTTCCTTGAGTTTATAATCGTATTTTTAAATAAAAGAATAATGCAGCTTTAATAGAGCTCAAATTTATCCTGCCAATTATGAATTCCTTTTTTTCCTAAGGATAGTACTCTAAAAACTGTTCAAATTCCCTTTCCAACTTGTGTGACTATTCTCTAGTCTTACGATTCTGTCTTTCAGAATTTCTTTTACTGTATTTCTGATCTACTGTTTCCTCAGTCATGTACGTTCTTTCTATCTTTACTCTTTTGTTTCATATTTATTTCATACATTGTTTAAGAAACATAGCATGACTTATCCATTTGAATTTTTCTGTATGCCTCTTCCAAATTACATTTGTCTTATGGGTTTATGAAATATAGTATCCTTAAACAATAAATATTTAAGTTTTATAAGTGTTTGAAATTCATATAAATGAAAACATATTTTCTGCATTACTTACTTTCCATCCATTATAATTTTGAAATTCATACATGATTATGAGAAGCATTAGAATATTCTCTTTTATTGCTACAATAGATTTTATTGAATCTTTTAACAATGAAAACTTGCATGGTCTTCAATTATTTATTTTTATAAAATGCTATTCTAGAAAACTCTCTGTATAGGTTTAAAGTTTTCTTGGTTCAATACTTTTCTAGCTTTTCCATTATAATAGGAATAGAAATTATCAGGATATGTGCCAACATATTTCAAAGTGGTTGCATAATGTTGAATTGTAACTAGAACTATGAAAGGATGACTATTGCTTGTCAGCTGTACCAACTCATAGAATTAGTTTACAATTTTTTCTAGTTAGAGGGGTCAAATTTTATAGGCTTTAACTTCTATTTCCTTGTTTATAAGTGATATTGAGTATTTTTTTTTAAATGTTTACTTCACACTAGTGTTAGCTCTCCTGGAAGCACTCTGTATAACTTTAAAAAAATTTTTTTTGTTTACATATATTTTAAAATTAAATTTTATGTAATTTTTATATACTCTGTATAAGATTCTTTATTGGCTTTACAACTAACAAACATATGCTTTCGGTTTTTGTCTTTTCACTTATAGTGTCATATGATGAAAGATGTTTTACATTTTAATCAAATGTATATTTGTGATAAGTGCTTGTGATATTTTATTCAAAATATTTTCCATGTTTTATTCTAAAGTGTTAAAAGGTTGTTTTATGATATAAAATCTTTAATTAGCCTGAAACAGATTTCTCCACAAATCAATAGCTTATTAATTGATTATCAGTGATCTGCATCATTAGGTTTGCTACTGAAATTTCCAGGTTTGCATAGATTTACCAGGGGTCTCTATTCATGCCCATTGTATTATTTTTCTATGTAAACAGCAATAATATTCTGTGTGAACTACTAAAGGTTTTTGTTTCTTTTTTGTTTTATATATATATGTGTGTGTGTGAGTGTACATATATATATAGAGAGAGAACATGTGTGTGTGTGCATATAAAACTATTTTTATTCATTTGGGGATTTTTTGGCAGTATTGTGGATATTCTTTGAGTTTCCCTTGGATATTATAAAATTAACTTGCCAAGATTTATAAACTACTATGTTTGATATTGATTGCAATCACACTGGAAATGTAGATAAACTTAAGAAGAAAGAACTGACATCTTAATGTCTTCTAGTCTTTATATCCATGAACATGATATATCTCTAAATTTATTTTGATTATTGTAATTACATTCCAACATACATTTATAATTTTTTACATACAGAGATTTACACATATTTTGTGAAATTAAATTTCATGTATTACACATTTGTCATTTATATATATAACATATATGTATATATAAATGACATGTAATGTGTGTATATATCTATATACGTAGATGTGTGTATGTGTGTGTATGTATATATGTATATATAAATATTCCTCATCCAAAAATATTTTTTAAATTTTTTCATTGATTTTCCAGAAAGAGGGAGAGAGGAAGGAAAAGAGAGAAACTTTGATGCGAGAGAGAAGCAGCAACTGGTTGCTTCCCATAAACACCCGATCAGGGACTGTATATATCCACACCAGGGATAAACCCACAACCCAGGCATGTGCATTGATGGGGAATTGAACCCACAACCTTTTGGTTACAGGACGTGTGTAACCAACTGAGCCACTTTGGCCAGGGCAATTGTTAATAATATATTTTTAAACACCATCATTCTCATATAGAAACACAGTAAGATTTATTTCATTGATTTACTGCCCAACAACCTTGATTGCTCTCTCATTAATATTAAAAATATACCTATATAATCATTCTGGCATCCCTACATAAATAATCATATGATTGGTTATAGTTTTATTTTTCATCTTGATTATTAAGACTGCCTTTTCTATTTTCTTTGTTTTAAACATAATTGTACTAGATAAAACTTCACTGAAAGTGTTCAATAAAATCAGAGATAGTGGATTTCATTGTCTGCTTCTGGATTTGAAAAGTAATGTTTTACATACATTGTTGTTTAATGTGTTTTTAAATACTTTTCCTTGATAGATCTCCTTTACTTGGATAAAAAGCTCCTTTCAATTTTGTTTTAATAGTCACTTTATTTATGTTGGAATCTCAAATTCATAAAATATTTTCACATCTATTGAAGATATTTTTATTTAATGACTTGATATGATCATTTCTATCAATTTTCCAATAATATGGCTATGTGCCATTCCTAAAAAAAAACTATTTGAAATTATTTACTACAAAAAATATTTACAAATTTCTTATTTCTTTATTTTCTTTCAAATAGGCTAAATTACACTGGCTCAGAATTAGAATACTGTCTGAATATATGAGAGCTTATATTATTATTGGAATGTGTTTTTTAAAAATCATTTTTGTTTTGCCTAAAGTCTATTTTGTCAGATATTAACAAATCTACTTCACTTTTGTTCAACTTAGTTTTTTGTTTAACAGCAGAGCATTTCTAGTCTTTTTACTTTTAGTTGCTTTATAGTTACTTTTTTTCTAAAAAACATTAAGTGAATCTTTTTCCCTTATTTGGAATTATGCCATCTATTTGTATTTTGTTAGGGCATTGTCTTGTAGTTGTACGATTTTTCTCTCTTGGAAGTCTTCTGAAAATGTTCACAATCATAATGCTCTAAGCAAAGCCTCTTTCCTCACCAATGCCTCCCCATTATTTTGCTTTAAATGTATGGGCTTTTTTCCTACTATGTCAATTTGACTAAAGAAAGGTCAGAAAAGCATTTATGGATAATATGCTTTCTCAAATAATATATTTGAAAGGTGCTTATTCTGATTTCCATTTAAAATGCTATATATTTATGTCACTATGAAGTCATGAAATACTGTATTCTTTATTGAATAATTATCATTAATTTTATTATAGTACATTTAATAATATAAAAATACATACATTTTATACATATATGAGTACTATAGAAAATATTATGAAATATTGTGATATGTTTGATTCTTTTTCTGAAAAAAATAGAGTTCTTCAGTCTGTGTCCAGTGACAAAAAGTATTTTTCTCTCTTTAATTTTGCTCTAATTTTCTAGTTTACTGCTCTGTTGTGTGATGGACTCTAAAACAATGAATATCGCAACATAACTATCAATCCTAATAGGAAAAAATAGTGTCGAATACAGTTAATTATCATCAAGAGACTTCTTATGAGTTCTGATCTTGCTTTGACTAATATAAGTAATCACTTGAGTGCCAATTTTCTCATCCATATATAAAGTAAGTAGAATAAGATTTATTATAGTGTTCTGTTTTGTTTTGTTTTTTGGTCAAGTGACTTAGATTTTGTTGTTGTTGTTGTTTACATATCGAGTCTTCAGAATGTTTGATTGAATTTTAAAATAATAATATAATTAATAAGAATAATAAGTTACAGATACAGTAAGCCTGAAGATACTTTGGTCATGTGGTGTATAATGCAAAAACATCCATATAATAAACTTGGAGAGATATTTCACTTTAGACTTTTCTTAAATCAAATTAAAGTTCATTAAAAACACTGAGTTTGTTAGTGAGTCCTGGATATAAGGCAAAAGTAAATATCAAATAAGTCATTTTTTGGTTTAAATATACTTTTTAGCATTATTCTCAGTATTAACTGGAATATTCCTCCCAATTTTTCATGAGTATAGATGCTGTAGGTAAACATATCAGTGCTTTGTCTATGGCCCTGCAGGATATAGTCTGGTTTATTAACTAAATTCTTCTAGTATTATTTAACTATATTTTTGAGATATTTCATAGCAAAATGGAGTTACCTCACATTAAAATAAAGGTACCTATTACTAGATAATGCATCTATAAACATGTATCTCTGAATATAGAAATTTTTGTGTCATATTATTAGAAAAGAAAATATATCACTATGAATTTACAATAATTTTTGCAAGTTTAGTCAAGTCACTTTTCATTCCTTTTTTTATAATCACATAATATAAATTTGTTACTATATTCAACAAAATGTTATTAGTTTGTATTCAAAGTCAAAATCGGGCATCACTTAACCTGTGTTCCACAATAAATTATTTTTAGAGATCATACTGCTATAGTAAAAAGATTGTAAAATATAATCATGGGCTTAAATTGTATATTCCTTTTTGTTTTGATTGTTCTGTGTTTTTCAGTTGTCTAATTGTATTCTCTCTGTTATTTGTTACTCTATTTTTTTCTGCTTTTGTTATAAAAGAATCACCATACAGTCATACAAATGTGGTTTTATTTGCCTCACTTGGTGTCTCGCTAAAAGAATTTTAGGAAACTGATTTGTTTCCATTTATTCCAAAACCGATCCTCATCACAGTGTTTTCTTTCACATTAACAGATCAACATTTGTAAATAGGTGACTTCGTTTTTAGTGCATGTTTCACTGCGCTTCAAAGTCAGGACTTGATTAAATATGTGACTTCCATTTTCATCTCAGGAGAAATTAATTTCCTGAAGGAGTAAAAGTGTTTATTTGCTGTAAATTTATTATACATATATTCAGTTACAGCAAACTTTAGGCTGTAACTACTTATTTAACACAGAAATATTCTGTGAATTTAAATATCTTAAAAATTCTAAGAGTTTAATGTCAATAAATGTACTGAAAATGATTCAGTGAATTTGTTGTGTGTATTATTCATTTTAAACCTAATACAACAGCAATCCTGTTGTTGATATAAAACTTTTGTTCTTACTAAACACAATAAAGAAGTCCTATGTTTTATCATCAATTAAAATGTAGTCTAACATAATCCTCAGTCCTGAAAAAAATAAATGAGAGAAGTAATTTGCCACCTAAAGTGTTTATATCACACAGAATTATAAAATTCGTTTAAATCATTAGAATATTTATTAAATAACTATATTTATAAGGATCTATATTGTTATTCCATAGGGCTAGGAAAAAATTAGATTATTTTTTCATTGACTTAATTTATTACGTAAATATGTATTCAGTATTCACAATGTGTCAGGTACTCTTCTAGTACCTGATGATGATGTATTCATGAACAAAACAAAGAAAATATTTTGCCTTCATTCCTCTCCACTACAAAAACAAGGCTTATACGAGGTACGAAAAAGGAATGGGAGGTGTGTAAAAAGCAAGCCAACCCTTACACAACAAATTAGAAGTGCCTGATTTATGGGGGTGGAAGGTAAAATGTATTAGGAAACGTGTGCTTTAAATTGAATATTAAAAAAAAAATTAAAAGCAATGCTCATGGAAACATACAGGGTGGGGCAAAGGTAAGTGAACAGTTGTAAGTATATGAAACTCAAGTTTATTGTATTATTTTTATTAAATATGTTATTATTTTCCATACGAATGACTGTAAATCTACTTTTGCCACACCTCGTTATGTTATAAAAATAATGAAAATGGATCAGTTTAAGATGTTGCAAGATTCTACCAGCGACAATGAAAAATTTTACAAGTTCATGACAGTAACTGATGGAGCGAAAAAGGTCATGTTTATTAATCAACAAGTTGATACTAGTGATTAAACTGGATTCAGAGATTTTATGGAGTTTTGTTAAGACATACCTTTTCTTAATAAACATATTGGATTATTTTCTTCAAGTCACAAAGCATCTTTTAGAGTTGTTTTAAAGACACATTTTTTATTATTCTAAGAGATAAATTCTTGGTTTTCTATTGAAATACTGGTGAATAGAAGTACATTCCCATAAATTAATTTAAAATAAAATTGTATTTTATATTTTATGTCATTGACTAGGATTCCTTACTTTATGTTACTTTTTTACAATAACCAACCAGCCTGTGATATTCCCAAGATATTGATTAAAAGGAGTTTCGTAAACAGCTAAAAAACATTTTTTCCTCTTCCCATCAAGTCTCAAGAGTAATTTAATTATTTGAATGCACAAATTTCAATTCTTACATTAATGTAAATGAATTCTTTTGTTGTAGTTAATGAAAGGATGAACTTTGAATTGTGCCCTAAACTTTGAAAAGGTAACAAAACAGTGTGTATAATTTTTCAAAAAAACATTTTAGTAAAGAAAGTATTTAAAAAGTTCTCACGCAGTTTTAATTTTTAATAAATAATGCAGTGTTTTTAAATGAATCCCTTCCATATTAGGTATAAACAAGATGAAAAAGTGACTCAAGATTTAACTAAATTGTTACTGATTTATTTGCTCAAATTTATTTTGGGTTGCATATTTTTAATTGAATTTATTGGTTTGCAAAACCATACAGGTTTCAAGCGTACACCTGAACAAAATGTCATCTTCACTCTGTATTGTCCACCCACTGCCCTATGTGAAGTCTTTTTCCATCCCCATTTTCTCCCCCTTTGCCTACCTCCACCATCCCTCCATCTCTGCCATCTCCGCCTTCCTTCCCGCTATCACTGCTCTGTTGTCTGTGCCTCTGTGTTATGCACACATGTTTTTCAGTTAATATATTTTACAAGGAATAAAATGTTTAACTGTTATTGCCACCCTGAAATCATGAAAAACAATCTGATGAAGACTAAAAGTATGCTTATTTAAATATTTACTTAAAATATTATTTTTGATTCCTTCTTTGTAGTTATGATTATCTTACCTTCTGTTTAATTTTTGCATAAGAATGGAGATTCGATATGCAGAGCTAGAAGTAAAAAGTAAATATATATAAAGGGATATAAATGTATAGTACATGGTACTTACAACTATTGATTAAAGTTTATATTTAGAGAATAACTAACATAATAGTCAATGTATGTTTTATTTTAAAGTTTACGCTTTAAAATATATCAACTATTTTCCTTAATTTAAATGACCTAATAGTTATAACCATAGTCATATTAAAAAGATTATACTACTTCAATATGCATGCAAAATAATAAATTGTGGCATTATAAAATCTATTTTTAAATGTCATTTTATTTACAATCATAACCATTTTTAAAATTACTCAGCAGGTTATATACATCAATTCTAAGAATATGAGACTATGTGATGGGTTTGGAAAATAACACTATTTTTTCTCCTATAAATATAGCCTTTTATTCTTCCAGATGATCAACCAACAGCTGTTGATTACATCAGCTGTCCTTTATTTTGGCTGATAAATGAAGCATTCTTTGAATTTAAAAATCTGCTATTATTATGCATGTACCAATAACAATTTTTTTAAAAACCTTCTGAACAATCTCTTTCTTAGGCTTCTGTGGGATGTGAAAAAATATATTTTAAGCACTCTGACAATTTTGAAAGTAAGAAAGTTATATTACTCCCCATATTTTAAAGCTTTTAATGAGGAACTTCATGCCTTTATTGATTTCTGTAACCTACTTCCCTTTTTTTGTTGTTTTAATACGCCATTTTATTTCTGTTCACTACATAGTGACATTTTAATTACAGAACCTTATACATTGTGCAGCAATATCTTTCTGTTTTTTTTAATTATTTGAGTATTTAAAAATTGTTTGATCATCATTTTACTGATTTAGGGCATTATAAATCAAGGTTTTTCACCTATGCCAACCTAACAATCTATCCTTTGAAATCTGCTATAGAAATATAAGGTAAAATTTAAAGTTTTGCTTTAAATATGGGCTATAACAACTAAATAAAATTTACTTGAACAAAATTGGAATGACTAAACGCTTTGCAATTTGTGAGGTGTGACAAACATTTTCTTAATTACTATACTGGATTTTTGTTTAAAACATGTTATATTTTATATATGTATATTATACAGCAGAGGCTTTATTTAGTTGTTATCTTTCAGAAATTCATCATTAGTCATACACTGGGAAACATATATTCATTTTCCCATTAAAGTACTGTATAAAAACTCAAAGATTCACATAGGAATGTCTTAAAAATGTATTTTCTGGTGGAGAATAAACTTGAAAGTTGGATAAATATTGAATATATTTAATTTTATTTAGATTTCAATACAATTATTTTTTCATGGGACACCATGATTAATTATAAGTTTAGACAATAGCAACTTGCCAAAGGAGCCGATTATATATATCAATGTCTCTGAGACTTTTGTTTTCTTTGTTTATTTTGTCTATAATTTATTTAGAGTTCTTTTTTTTTAGTCTTCTTTTGGTATCCAGTGAAAAAAAAAGAAATGTTATTATACAACCATATTTAGGGTAAACTGGGATGTGGTTAATACACAGATCTGTTAGGAAGAAAAACACAAATCCATATTTCTAAGAAAATAATATATTTCTTAAAATAATATTTAAATTATAGGCACAAAATTGTGTTGCAGTACTATACTTTATCTGTTGTGAGCATTATTTTTGTACAATTCATCATACTCTCACGTTCCTTCTACTAACTCAGGTCTGACCAGTGAACATTTCATTGATCTGGCTATCATCTTTGCTTCAGGGACAGGCATGGGATCCAACAAACACTGGGGATATACGATAGGATTTTTGCCGGGATTGCTGCAATAGAGTATCTGGGGGAGTTACGAATATGGAGCTTAGACCTGTGAGAAGTTGTCACTGAAGCCCAAACAAAGGGCAGAAGACCTAAGAGAGGCGACTATAATGCTAATTTTTGAGTTACTGAATCCAGCTACGCTAACTAAAGCTTATAAATGTGAACCACTAAAGTTCTTTCAACATATTCTGTTTGAGTAGACATGGAAGTGAGATTCACTTAATTGTTTCCTAAATAGAGAACATTTTCTAAATAACTGGCAAAGTTTAAAATATGTTTATTTTTTCAAAAGGTAATCATGTAGCTACTACTTGGGATAAGCACACACACACACACACACACACACAAAACAGGTGAAAATTCAGCCTGTAAGAGCTTGGTTTCAGTGGAACAATTTAATGTCAAATGTTGAGTTTTCCTGTTTCTTTAATCTTTCCTTCAGCCTGCCACATAGTTATTAGCAAACAGGCCTTAGGTGAATAGAAAAATATATTTTAGAATTATGAGCCATTTTCTCCAAAGACCTGAAGAACAGACTTTCAATTTGGAGTCAGTTCTGGACCTAATAAAGGGGCCTCTATAAGGAAACTGGGAAATATGGAGGCCCACTCAGTTACACATAGGACTTGGGACTTCAGTTCATGTGCCACTAGTTCAGGGTCATCATCCCCGTTGGTTAGTTATCATGGCTGAACTTTTTCCATTGGAAACTCCTAATTTTGGTTTAAAGCACTGCTTCTCCTGGAGTTCTGATCTGCTCTTGTGTTTTAGGGCAGAGTTCTATTGTTAACTCTCCAGTAAGTATCTCTAGTTGAGTTTCGAATAAATATCTAGCAAAACTAACTTTTTCTCTTCACATACAATCTCAAACTTTACCTACTAGGAGGAATGAAGAGAAGGCATCCAAATCCTCTTATACTGCTTGGCAGTCTGAGCTAAGGCAGCATCTAGCAGCAAGACCTAAGGGGAAAATTTTTGCTTTAAGGATGTAGAGCCCAAAAAGACAGGAGAGGAATGAGGATGGTGAAGCTGATAAACATCCATTATGTATATTTCCTACTCTGCTTCTCCTTCATTACATGGGCTAATAGTCTAATGACATTGGCTGGAATTTACAGTTTGATTTTTTTATCTTTTTCTTGTAGATGGCTGCAATGTTTAAATTTAAGAAGGTACTAAAGCAACAGCAATCCTAAGCATAGCTCTGTGATACAAAGTTTAAGTACCACATTATTGGGCACAATTTTCCTTACTCTTTTCATGTTTAGCTTTAAGTCCGCAGAATGTATAAACACCCAAACAAAGGTGTCAAACCAGTTAGGTTAGGGTAAGTTACTTTTTACAACACTTAAAATACTTTCAAACAAGTATTTACTCTAGCACCGAGGAAGTACTGAGGAGGCATGTACTCTACCAAGAAACACAGAAATTGATAATGACCGTTGATAATGGTCAGTCCTAACCACTAGTCTAAATCAGTGATTTTCAACTGTCATGCCACAAGATTTTTTCTTTTTCATCCTCACCTGAGGACAATTTTTTCATTGCTTTTTGGAAAGGAAGGGAGAGAGGAAAGAGGAAACGTTGGGATGACGGTCCAACCAACTGAGCCATACTAGCCAGAGCACACAAGAATTTTTAAAACATGCGATACCTGGTTAGTCTGGGACTCTACCTCTTTTCCCTTAGATTGTCAAATAAAAAGATGACAACAGCCAACACAACAATAGCCATCTGTCGTGAATGAATCGAAATTATACCTTTTTTTTGTCAAATCAGCAAAAATGTATGTATTTTTTGGTGTGCTGCAGAATTTTAGTAATTAGTCAATGTGGGCCATAAGATGAAAAGGGTTGAAAATCACTGGTCTCAATCAATGAAGTTTTTCATGTACTACACAGAAACAGGTGTAGTTTTTGTTATTTATAGAAGAGCTGAAATAGCAACCATGACTACTGACACACCATGTGACACACCATGAAGCCAAAGCTTAAAGATATTTAACCCAAGTCTTTTTAATTGTTCTTGGGAACACAGAAAACTAAGAGTACTTGATTTTTAATCTCCCCCATCTCAGACAGCTAGGCATAGCATACTAGATCATATGGCACTTTGAGGGAAATAAAGTTTAAAAGTATATTTTCTCTCTCAGAATTTACAATCCAACAGAAAGAAGTATGTGGAGCCATTGTAGCTGGATTAACCTCTTCCCTACAGTTTGATTTCACTGAGTGGTTACCCGTAGGACACAATCTGCACAGAGTGAATAGTATACACTGAGCATAGTTGTGTCCTTGGTGTGTTATATCATTTAATTTTCCCTTTTAAGGTTGTAATATATTTCCCCTATTCCAATTATAACCTGAGACTCTGAAAGCAGAATTGAGATAATAGTCACAGAAGGACAGATGTTGAGATATTATGACCAATCTGATTAAACCATCACTGTTCTTAACTATACAGAAAAAGTCCAAGGATTGTTAATATAACTAGAACAGTTTGTGTGACATCGAATGTAACCTGCCAACCAAGGAGAGTGGACTGGAATATGTATGTGTGAACAATGATGAATTCACTGCGTGTGTATATGTATGTGTGTATATGCATGTCCAGAAAGTATCCAGCCATGTGATATGAAAAATAGATACATTTATTGAAGAAGACACAAAATACAAAAACATTGTATATAGGACAATGATGCCTCAGTCCCCTTCAAAGTAGGCACCTTGGGGCCTCACACAGTTCTCCCAATTGCCATCAGCTGCTCAGTCGTATTTTCCTGAATCTCATCCATGGTCTGAAATCTCTTCCCTTTCAAAGGTGATTTTGGTTATGCGAAAAGCCGGAAGTCACAGGACACCAAATCTGGGATATAGCGGGGCTGAGTCACCTGGGCAATTTGATGTTTTGCTAAAAAGATCTCTGCATGAGATGTGACGCATGAGTGGGCACATTACTGTGATGAAGCTGTCAATCACCAGTTGCCCATAGCTATAGCCGTTTTTGTCATATTGCATGTCTCAACTGACAAAGAACATTGAGATAGTACTTCTTATTAATTGTTTGGCCTAGAAGTTTTTGCTTGTTATGGACAACACTTTCCCAATCAAAACACACAGTTAACATGATCTTGATCTTGCTGTGACTTTGCTGTGCCTTCTTCAGGTGTGAAGAACCATGTGACTTCCATTGGGACAACTAGGCCTTTGTTTCCAGATCACACTCATAGCCATAGACGCACAATTCTATTCTAGTTATGGCCTTCTTGAGGAAATCTGGTGTATCAGTAGCTGTTTGAAGTCATTAGCAACCGCAGCACGATGTTCCTTCTGTTCTGGTAGCAGAAGCCATGGAACGAATTTTGCCATGACGTGTTTTGTGCCCAGATCCTACAACAGAGTCTTGGACACAGCAGTTTTTGGAATCCCCAGATCAACTTCTATTTCTCACACTGTCAGTCACCAATCTTTGTTGATTACAGCCCATGCCCATTCAACACTCTCAGGTGCTCTGCTTGTTGCAGGCCTTCCAGAACATGGGTCACATTCAACAGATTCTCGACCATCTTTGAAGCATTCATGCCACACTTTAATTTGCACCATACTCATTACATTGTCCCAAAAGCTTTCTGAATCATCTGAATAATTTCCACAGAGAAATATTCAAGCCTAATGCAAAATTTGATGCAGATTCATTACTTTACTCAATCAGTCATTTTGAATGTGACAGCCACACAGTAAATGTGCTCATTCAGCAGTGTCTATCACCCCCACTAACTAGTACAGTGAAGTCATCATTGTTCACTTATGTGCATCCCTGTGCACTCTCCTTGGCTGCCAGGTTACACTGATGACATGCAAACCATTCTCATTATATTAACAATTACTTGACTTTTCTGGACAGTTTATAATATATGCAAATAAAAAGCACTGCATTTGGTTAACCAGCAGAGAGAACCCATGCTGTTTTGTCTTACAACAGCTGTATGAAAACAGAGTTGCACGTGGGAAAGGAGCACCAAAATAAACCTAGCAGATAACCTTCCAAGTTGGGTCATAAAGCATCTATGTAGCTTGCCAGCTCTCAAAACAGAATAAGTGGACCAGAAGGAGAAATAATCTTTTATATACAGTGAATTCAATGTAAAATGAAAACGAGGCAATTTGAGAATTACGTTGAACAGGAAGACAAAATTCTAACTGCAAAAGAATTGTGATTGTTCCATTAGCTCTTGTGAACAACAAACCAAAAACAATAAACACAGGAAACAACTACTTTAAATATACTGAAAAAACAGTAATCTCCTAATGTTGAATGGCAGGGTAATATTTTGACAGTTGCTCATGGCAGAAATTAGCACGACTATTTTATACTATTTTAGCAAATGTATTTTAATTCTCCAAGATTAATCTAAGTGGATAATATGGTATTAGTTTAACCTGCTTAAAGGAACCTGAGAACAAGTTTTCTCTCTAGAACTTCCCAATTGGTTTGCTGGAGTCAGTATGCCCCTAGAAATTCCACCTTCAGATGCCTTAGCATGCTTTCTAATCCTAAATTTGAAGTTAAAACAGCTAAAATGTTATATTTATATTATCTCATTATTTCAAGCCCTGTCACATCACTTATGGTATATTACTTAATGATAAATAGTGCCATAAATGAAATTGCATGCTATAAAATATCATAATAGAATAAATAAAACAGAGAACTCGGTGGGTTCATTTTATTTTCCTTGAATCATTAACCAAGCATTGCTATTATCTTCAGTGACAGAAACTGGTGATGACAAAAGGCTTGCATTTTCTGCTGCTGAGCTGAAAATACAGATTAGGAAACAGGCAGAATTTTTATAATTTTATTTTTAAGTGTGTGGGTAATCATTCTGCTTTTTCCAGGTGTGATTAGAGCCATTTTGATATCTAGCAACCCACACACACAAAATACATAATTTATTTTTCAAGGAAAAAGCTAAATGAAGCCTCAGAAAATCATTTAACCTTGTCGTCTTTCTCTAACCAGGGGTAAAACTAAAAACAGCAGAGATATGAATCAAGGTCTGAAATGAAAGTCCAAGTAGTCTTTTTCAGTAATCATTCATTCACTCATTCACTGATTCATCCATTCAACGAATACTAATTGATTGTTTGCCAAGTGCTAGGTACTGGAAATGCAGCATCGTTAGTCTAAATCCTTGCCATCAAGAAATTTGCAGAAGATGAGGAAAAGCTTTAAAACGGAAATATAAAGATGTTTAAAAAAATTCTGTGTGATGAAAGGTCTTTGACCAGGAGGAGAGGAGCATTACAAACATTACAGACCAAAGAAACATGTGTGCATGTTCCCAAGAAAAGAGAGGTATTCAGCATTTGAATGGCACAATGCCAGGCAACAGATGGTGCGAGAGAGGCTGAAGAGGCAGGAAAGAGGAGTGAAGAAATTATCCTAAGGTCACTGCTTGGTTACTGAAAGGTTTTAAGCTTGGGAGTATCAGATTAATATTTGTATCTTAAAAATATTATTGTAATTGAATATGGTTATAGTTGAATCGATACAAGACCACTTACAGCCTCCTATTATTGTGAAATTATGTCCTATATTATGAGTGGGAGATAGTGTATGTGGAATGATAAAGATTGTTTCCAGAAAGTACTCTGTTTCAAACTACGTGCCTAGCTTTCATTTCTCTTTCAGAGGTTTTCTCTTAGGTTATAAATTTGTAATACCTGGTGATAGAGAAATTTGCATTTTAGTTTTCTTAGAGGCTATTTAATAACTGTTTACACCTAACAGTTCCTAAGTAAAATTTTATCCTTTCCTTTTTATAACAGTCTACATTTCTACATTACTTTCTAACAGTTTCATAAAAATCTCTTGACCGAGAACTGGCAAAAACATTTAGGTTGGTGTCTAAAAGGCTTTATCTTCAGTGCCAAGCACAGGGTCTTGTGCTTCTAAAGTTTTCAATAAATATTAAATTTAGGTACCTATGAATTATTTAATAAATGTTGTCAGATTGGTCACAATGACTCTCCTGTCAAGAACTTAGTAACAATAGAGGTAAGATGGGTTTCCACGGTGAAGATCAAAATGGGGACGTGTGACGTCACATGAAAGGGAAAGAAATAACTCCAGATAACTAAGGCTTGGTTGTATCCTGAGCAAAGTCATTTATTTTTCAGCAGTATTTCTTTCCTAGATACTATTTTAGGCACTGGCTGTAAAGTATATGTGAAACTAAATCAAATATTAGACTAATAAAGCAGTATTTGAGAAAAAAGAAATGAAAGAAGGAGGGAGGGTAGGAAGGGAGGGTGGGGGGGGAAGGGTTTAACAAAAGAACAAACAACTGAAGAAAATGATGCAATGAAGAAGTTTTTCTTGACCCTTGCAATGAAAATACCAACATAATGGACCTCAGGGTTGGCTGGGCCTAGAGGCTCCAAAAATACCATAGTGCTTTGTCTTTTTCCATATTCTTGCACAGACTTTCTCCATGTACAGTAGTGATGACTGTCCCTCAACACGTGCATCTCACCCATTTTCCCATGAAGAGCACTTTCTTTTTCAAAAACCTGACAGAAAAATCCTGGGCAGGTATTGGTTTGGTCGGCTTGTTTTATGATGTACACATGTCTGTCTAAAGTGTTGGTTGCGAGCTGTTGACCCTCAAGTAAGTCCTAGATATCAATTCTAACATTTATTATACTGTTATTTGGAGATGTAGCTTGGATTCTTCATCGTAATATCTAGGGTATTATTCCAAAAGGAAAAGATTTAATAAATGAGATAAACAAGTGATATTTATAATGTTTTAAGTGTTTGTAAATATAACTGATAATCAGAAAAGTAAGAGAAAGTCAATAGGAATTTTAAAAAGGTAGAGAGCAGTGGCGAATTTAAATATAATGTCTGGGAAAAGAGCCTCTGACTTGGTGAAATTCGAATCAGTACCTGAATAAAGTGAGAGACTAAGGCATAAATAAAAGTAGGGGACAAACAAAGGAAATGACAAGTGCAAATATCCTCAGACAGGAACATACTTAACACTTTGAGGAAGTGCACAAAGAATGACATGGCTATTGATAGCTATTCTGAGAACAATGTTACAATATTCTTTAGAAAATTGCACTACGCTTTTGTGGGAGAACATCTTGCTTTGACACTGGGCTGATTAGACCTCCCAGTGTGGGCCAAGATAACCTCCCACATGATCCAGCTTAACATAATAGGAATTTATAATATGATCGGAGGGGTAATGTCACCTCAAAATAAGGTATGGTTTGTTTTATTTTGTCTTCCTCTATTGTTTTCCATATAACTCCATTTGGGTGAAATCATGGTGAAAGTTTATTCTATTGTAAAGTTTAAACTATGTAGTGATGCTTTCCTAAGTGCTTAGAATGATCCCATCTTAATTACAACACAAAATCTTTCATTAGATGGCTGATAGAATGTATGAGTACAATTACAATTTTAATACTTTTTCCTCCATTGGACAAAAAGTTGCATTGGGGTAGTATTGACAATTTCTATTAGCTGCAGTAGCACTGGTTCTGAGGTTTCTGCATTTATACTGAGTTTATATGGTCTTCAACATGTTTAGCATATTGTAAAAGAACTAAATTTGTATTTTAAGCTGTAAAAAACTTATTGTGAAAAAATGAGTTAAAAGTGGAATTCTTTATGTGTGTTAATGCTTTATTAAATGCATTGTTAAAATCTCCTTTCCACACATCGATGTACATGGAAAGATATTTTTATTGGCAATTAGAATATGCTTGCCAATCCTATTTTGCAGCTACCACTAACCATGCCCTGCCAGCAAAGAAAAGCTATTGATGGCCTTGAACACTTTTCTCAAACATTGCCAGCTAGTACAGAGACATGAAAAGGTTTCTAACCAGGATGGCTTTGCGAGAAACAATAAATAGTTGGACTTTTCAGGGCCCATCAACAGAAAAACTCTAACCTTGGTAATAAGTAAAATTTTTGTTGCCTCTCAAATTGAAAAGTGTTATTCAAGACATTAATTAAAGAAGAAGGCTGTTGAAGTTTTTTAATAGTAACAATAGTAAAATACATTGCCTTCTGCTTTGAGAATATGGACTATTTAAAAAAAAATAGGATGAAGGCACTTTAAATGTAAATGAGTCCAGAATTTTTAACTTTATCAGTAAAGATGATAAAGTTCTTCTTTCCACTTTTAATAGTGGGTTGGGAGGAGGGGCATGTATACATCTATATTGGGAGCTGCTCTTCCTCCTCTTGGTGAGAAGCATCGTCCCAGAACACAAAGAACAGATCATCGCCACAGATTCTAAGAGGCCGTAAAAGAGGACAAGCAGCCATTCTGTGCACTGGAATTAAAGCATCTGCAGGGGACAATGCATCTAAAAACTAATGGAAACACAGACCAGGCAAAATGGGCTGTCAGTCAGGCAGTTTGATACTGGACAGATGTCAGCACAAAAATAAATTCTTTTTGGTGGAAATATGACTGAATGTTCTCACAATAAATATAGGTTTAAAAATTGTGGCAACAGACCTTACATTTGTCTACAATGTTTGACCTCCCCCCCTTTTGGGGAGAGGACGCAAGGGGGTATCACATTATAGGGAGTGAGAGAGAGGCTTCAGTAAAGGTTTCCCAAAGAATATGAAAATGATAAAAATGACCCTAAAACTGGTATTTTCTTCTTATCAAGGCATAATGAATCATAGCACTATGCAAATGCATTTTGCACATATTGGATGAATTTGTTGTATCCAAGAATACTTCCTTTGAGACTATTTCTCATTATAAATGAACCAATTTTCTTTTTAATTTTCTCCTCAGTCTGATGAATTTTATCAGTGTGAGTCTATCCTTGACAAACAGACAACTCACATCCTTAAAAACTTAGGGTCACCGTCTAGCCTGTACCATGTTATGGTTATTTAGGCTCTGAAGATACACCCACTTGGCCTGCCTCAAGGGATACACATTCGGGAAGACTCAAGAGATTTTTGGCGATTTGCATTTATTACATATTTAAGACAAAATTCCCTGACTGATTCTTTAAAGGTTAATAATGAGTAAATGGATTATTTAAATCACTGTTTTTTGAAGTCAAAGATATCAAACAGAGGTGCACTACCTTTTCCCCCCTTTTTTACTATTGATATATACATTCTGTTATTAAAAATAATATATCTTAACCCTTTCATTTTTGTAAAATATTAAAACTGAATAATTATGTTAAGCGTAGAAAGACCACTTCGCTTGGTGAATATGTGTGTGTATTTGGTGAGCTGTGTCTACTTTGCTAGTGATGATTATGTGCAGTTTCAAAATTCTCCAAGTCTCAATGCTTGGGAAACTTTTAGATACAAAAATGAGTTCCATTCTGTAGCACAAAATCTCTGAGCAATATCATATTTATATTTAACTAAATTTGATATTTTGTGATATAAAGAAATATCCTAAAAAATCATTTTGCTAAACATCCCAGAAATGAAACCAACAAGTCACATTTTATATAACATTAAAGCAGACAGCATCACCAAACCAGGTACAGTGACTACTCATTTCCAGAAAATCATGTTTTAACTTTATTATCATTTAAATCTG
Organism: Mormoops blainvillei; assembly: GCA_004026545.1. Lineage (NCBI taxonomy): Eukaryota > Metazoa > Chordata > Mammalia > Chiroptera > Mormoopidae > Mormoops > Mormoops blainvillei. Next base: position 40,242 of record PVJD01004601.1, on the reverse strand, counting down.
TATTAAGGAGCCATGGGGTGGAGAGGGCTGAATATATGGTGACAGAAGGTGGTTTGGTTAAACATTTTTAAAGCAGTTTTAAGCTTGCAAATTTAAAATTGAGGAATGAATATTCTCATGGAAGAAAAACGCATTTGACAAATTAGTAGATTTTAAATCTATTTGGCTAAAGTCTAAAAACAGCCATAACTGTCCACATCATCTGGCATGAGTTTGACTTTTCACAAGATGGTCACATTGTATGAACTTCAGAGAATTCTTATAGTACTACAGTGTTGTAAGATTAAAGTTTCACAGTTGATTTTGTCTATGATGTAGACAAACCTTCTTCAAAATTTTCACGTCAGGTGTGAAAGCAACATTTATTTCTCATGGTTTTTAAATAAAATAGCTGGATTTGTGATACATATCATTTCCCAGAGGAATGACTCAGACATCTCTGCTACAGAAAAGGCCCACAAGGTTTAGAGTTGGAGAATATGGCTTTGGATTCTAATGCTGACCTTTACTAACTGTGGCTTGGAGGCCAGTTTTTTCACTTTCCTATATCACCATTTCTGTAACTCACATGATCGTTTGGAAAAGAAAGTTAAAGAGATATAAAAAGAGAGCAAAATTTTATATGATGCTTTACAAACATTAACAGCACTAGAAAATTCCATAGTCACTAGAACATCTTTTCATTGGAACCACTCTACCAATGGAAATAGATTAATAGACATTTTAAGGACTTACGTAATTATAAGAAGAACCTTAAAATCAAATTAAAACCAATGTAAATAAATTTCACTTGAAATCTATGACCAGTCATTATAAAAAAATGAGAACATTGAAGAAAAAATTGATACTCTGATTAAATATTTCATTGATTATATCTCAAATAATTGTTGCATTAAAGGTACATTAGTTTATCCCTGGCTGGTGTGGCTCAGTGGATTGAGAGCTGGCCTGCAAACTAAAGGGTCGCTAGTTCGATTCCCAGTCAGGGCACATGCCTGGATTGCGAGCCAGGTCCCCAGGGCGAGGAGCACAAGAGGCAACCACGTATTAATGTTTCCCTCCTCCTCTTTCTTCCTCCCTTCCCTTCTGTCTAGTCAGGTAATAGTATTTTTAATTTAATAGTATTATGGAAGAAATTCCATCTAAGGCCATCCTTTTTCTCAGTGATCTATATTACTCTTTGGCAAACAATATGTTTTTCTTTTTCAAAAACATATTTTGAAAAAATACAGTTCGGCTATTACAGTTTCTTGTCAGTATAATATGTGGAGATAAAATATCATGAAATAAATATTTGACTTCAAATGTTCTGGTGATTTCTTTTGTTTTTAGTTTTTAATTTAATTATTTTATTTTTAAATTTAATTTTATTGTTTTATTAAATTTACTGGGGTGACATTGGTTAATAAGATTATATAGGCTTCAATTATACATTTCTATACATGATCTGTATATCGCATTGCGTGCCCACCACCCAAAGTCAAATCATCTCCATCACCATATATTTGGTTCCCTTTACCCTTAACTGCCTTCCATCACCTTTCTCTCTGGTAAGCACCATATTGTTGTCTGTGTCTATGGGTTTTGGTTTCATGTCCCACATTTGAGTGAAATTATATGATTCTTAGCTTTTTCTGACTTACTTTGCTTAGCAAAATATTCTCAGGGTCCACTCATATTGTCACAAATAGCAGTATTTCATCCTTTCTTATGGCTGAATATTATTCCATTGTATGTATGTATCACATCTTCTTTATCCAATCATCCATCAAAGGACACTTAGCTTGTTTCCATATCTAGGCTACTGTGAATAGTGCTGCAATGAACATAGGGGTGCATATATCTTTGTGAATAACAATCTTATTAACCAACATCACTCCAATAAATTTAATTAAAAAGTAAAATAATGGATCAGGATGGCTGAGGGGTCTAAGGTGCCAGACTCAAGTTTTTCTTGTGATTTTCTTTGTGAGTTTAACTTTCTAGGGTGTTAAAATTTTCAACTTTAAGACTTTGGAAAATAGAATGAGATTTTTACACATATGAGGAAAAAAAGCCATTGATTTATCACATTGTTTATCATCCCAGAGTCTCTTCTGTTCATTTCGTAAAATTAGAATACTTATTTTTTTAAATTCCAGTGTTCACTTCAGGGTTCAAACAATGTAGGTTAACACATTGTGAGAACCCTAATGTGCTGTGCATAAAAATTAGATTTAAAAGTTACAAAGGTATTTCTTTGCTTCTTCTTCTCAAATGTGCCAAGGTATTAACATTTAGTGGCTCTGAAAAGAACAAGTAATTGATTGGCATTCTACTTTTTAGTGAAGAGGCATTTTAGTTGTCAAAATGATTTTTTTCTATTCTCAGAATACTCTTCTAGAATGTGTGACTGTTTATAAAGTATCATTAAATGATGTAAAGAAGACTCACCTAACCCACAGTCTTTCCCAATGGTAAGGACTTGCTCTGTTTCATAAGAAGGGTCTCAGTCTATTCTCTAAGGAACACAGTGGCAGGTATTTAATAAATATTTCAGATAACACAGAATACAGTTAAAGTGACTGGTAATGCACTTTTAAACGCACTAAAAGGTCTAGAAAGTCCAATGTATTGTCTGAAGAACAAAGAAAAGCACAGGTCACTTTTAAAATGTCAGTCATCGCTTCAGCAATTATCGCCCAGAAAATTCATGATGGATACTTTGATCATGTGTCTAAAATCAAAGACGCTTATTGCCTTATACTCAGATGGAAAAAATAAAGAAATGGATAGAGATATAAATCACAGGCTCTCCTTCTCCCACTGTATGCAAATACCTTGGTGGTATATAGATGATTTCACAGCCAAGGTTCTCGCAGTAAATAATTTACTTTCCCACCATAGTCTTTATGGGTGCTATATACACTTTTTATGAGATAGCAATAAAATTCAGTAGTTTTCTCTATTTGACCTCCTTTGTTCACTCACAGAAGCAACGCTTATACACTTATCTGCTTCTACAGTAATTCTCTCTTTTATTGCATGGCTGAGGAATGGTTTTCTTTTCATCCTGATCTTAGGTTTAATGAAGTTATCATATGTAGGATATATGATCCAGTGATTTTCCCAAACTTATAATAAGATAAAATCAATAAGAAAACTATGGTGAGAGTTTATGCATTGTCATGATAAACTGAAAGATATTTTTATGGTCTCAAAATATATTAGGGCACCATTATGTCTAACATTTGTCATTTCACTGAATGACCTGAAGAAATGATCATTCATGGGGAGTTCTGACTGAAGAATTGGTGAGTAAATGGGATTTTTAGAACCCATACGATCATAAAAATACAATTTCCATTTAAATGCAATATGTCCACTACATCATAAAATATCCCCCATTTTCTTATTTTCATGCCTGCCTCCATACCTGAGAGACCAAGGATTACGTGGCCTGATATAAAACACTGTCTGTCAATTTCACTCTGATGAGAAAAGTTATTCCAGCCCAGTTCGTGTCAACTTGTACTTATATCACTGCATACCACCCTATTTTGTATTCATGGAAGGCCCCTAAATAAACCTATCTAGTTTGGAGATGAGTAAATTATAAAAAATACACCACATCCTATTATAGGGCTATGCCAATTAACCCACAATCTCCTACCTTGCTGGTAACCTCCACTTCAACTTCATCCTCCACAAAAAAAAGACATATGCACACACACAAGAATTTTAGGAATTAGCCCTGGCTGGTGTGGCTCAGTGGATTGATTGCTGGCCTGTGAACCAAAAGGTCAGTGGTTCGATTCCCAGTCAGGGCACATGCCTGGGTTGCAGGCCAGGTCTCCAGTAGGGCGTGCATAAGAAGCAACCATACGTTCATATTTCTCTCCCTTTCTTTCTCCCTCCCTTCCCTTCTGTCTAAAAATAAATAAAAAAATATTTTTAAAAAAGAATTTTATGAAGTAAAATACACTGATAAAGCATAGACTTACTGTTAAAAAACCTACATTCAAATCTTAGTTCTTTCACTATGTAGCTTTAAGCATTAACTTAGCTTCTCTGGTAATTGTAGTGAGGGTTAAATGAGGTAACATATATAATAAGTTTCACATAGTTTCTCTACACAAAATATGATAACTATGCTCAAGTACTGTTCAGAAATCTGTTGTGTGCCACATAATTCTTAATTCATATTCTCCTCCAGGCATTGATGCAATAACTAGTCTCTGAGTTGCACTCAGCATATCTTGTTTTCTCTCATGGGAATGTCTTAACTTCACCGAGACTTACATAGGAGGAAATCTGCATATTTATGCCACGATGACCAGAAGGAACATTTACCCTTTGTGACAGTACGGATGGACCTGGTGAGTATTATACTAGGTGAAATAAGCCAGTCAGAAAAAGATAAATGCTATGATCTTACTCATACGTGGAATTTAATGAACAAAATAAAACCAGACACATGGATACATGGCACAGACTGACAGATCTCAGAGGGGAAGGACCTGGAGGGGACTGAAAGAGATTAGCCAAAGAACATATATGCTTATATGCATAGCCCATGGACACAGATAATAATATTGTGGAGGCCAGGGGGAAATGGGGACTGGTGGGGGGGGTCAAAGCATGGGGAGAATGGGGGACATTGGTCATAGTGCAAACAATAAAAAAATCAACTTAAAAAAGTGTGAGTGTATTATATGTCAAGGAGCAGTCCTTGAAGAACAGGAGTGTGATGGTTGGTGAAAAAAGCTCCCCTCTTCTTCTCCTTAGATGGATACCTCTGAGACTTATGGTGCATGTCTCTTTGGAAGGCCTTGGTTGGATCAAACCTCAGTTGTCCACAGTGGATCAATGAAAGACCTCAGTGTTGTATTGTCTTTTTGTACTCCCTATTTGTCTTTATCCCCAGTCCCTCTCCTACTTCCTGGAATGATTTTTCCTATTAAATTTCTGCACATGCACCCTTGTCTAATTCTCTACTTTCCTAGGTGGGGATATACTCAGGACGAAGACAAAGTGGTCAACACTCTTAGGTTATTCCTAGAAACAATGGATTGTAGCTAATGTGAATTGAAGAGTGAAGCAACCACAAAATTAGTAACCCATTCTCTCTAACCTTGTGTGCAGGCCCTTTGCAACATGAGTTTGCAGCACTGCAGTTCAAGAGGCAGAGTCCATGAGACTCACTTTAAAAACAGATAGTCGTGAAACTGATGCCAACATGGATTGGAAAAGAACCTTCAGTAAGGTTCCCTCTCTCTTGCTGTTCCTGGGAACACTGAAGCTGTCCCCATGTCACCGAGTCTAGTCTACATATCTAGATAATGATAGACATTTTTCCAAGCCATCGCTGTCACCGAGATCATAACAACCAACAACCAGATATGTGAGTCTGTCTGTCTATACCAGTCAAGGCTGAACAGAGCCATCAGCTAACCACAGAAATCAAGGATGATGGTCCAGGCCAAAACCACTGCATAGCCTTGTCAGAAAACAGTGAAAGATATTAAATGTTGCTCAAGATGCTCATTTGGGAGTAGTTTGCTATGCAGTGAAGAGTCACTAATATAAAAAGGGTCCAGATTGATTAGTATTGTTGTTTTTGTTTTTGTTTTTCACCTCAACTAAGATCCCGATCCTATTTGTATTTTTCTGAAAATGATACTATTGGAATTTTATTGTGCAGATCCAAGATGATGGAGGAGTAAGTGAAAGCCACACTAACCTCCTCCCAGGACATATCTGGAATTACAACTAAGTTGTAGAGAAATCATATTGAATAACCAACTGACCAATAACTGGAGAGAAGCCTTATCACCAAGGACAAACAGAAGAAACCATTTTACCACAAGACTGATGGGGACTGTGGAGGAGGTGCAGGAGGACCGGCTGGGCTCCAATGGGCAGCAGCTGAAGTTCCTGGAGGATATTTCAGTGTCTGGGGGTTCTCCTTGAAAATTTGTGGGGTCTAACCTCCAAGCTGGGATCCCTGGTCTACAGCACCAGAGACAGAAAGGAACCCAGATAACATCGAGCTGTGAAAAGTAGCAGGGTTTCTGTCTGTCAGGGAGAGATGGTTGGTGATTCAGAGAGCCTCTTAAAGGGCCAATGAACAAAATTTTGTTTGCAGCGACTTACCGTGGGCTCTGACAGAGGGAGGGCAGAGTGGACTAGAGAGGCTTGAGGAGAGTCTGTGGTTGATGGCTCTGGGGAGAGAACTGAAGGAACAGTCATAGGGCTCCCTGTGCTGAGTCATTCCCAAAACAGCAGAAGCCATCTTTCTCAGACAGAGAACTCCTCTGTTAATGGCATTAACCTGAGGGAAGCAATAGTTTCCCTGTAGGAATTACTCTGCCCCACTTTGTGGAACTTAAGCCAGGCCAATGAGTACAGCTTGAGGCTGTATCATTGATTAGTTTAACAACAAAGGCAGATCTCTGGGAGCTCTATGAGACTTCAGCTGACCCTTCCCAGGGCCAGGTGTTAATAAAAGCTAGCCTTGGTGTGCAACCAGGTTCTTCTGCACACAAACAGGCCCAGCAGAGAGAACCACACACTGTGGATGGCTGGTAGCTCCAAACAGGTTGACCAGGGCCAGACGCAGCAGAGAAAGGCCTACACCAGAGTCTTAGCAGATCTGCCTAATACCTAGAAACAAATACAAAGAAGCAGCCAAAACTGGAAGACAAAGAGACACACATCAAATGAAAGAATCTGGAGGTGTTCCTCCAGAACACCTAGATGAAATGCAGATAAGTAATTTGTCACAGAGTTTAGAGTAATGATTATAAGAATACTCAACAGCATTAAAAAAGACCTAGAAACCATAAAAAGGGGCCAGTCAGAAATAAAGAATTCAATATCTGAAATAAATAACACACTAAAAGGAAAAAACAGTAAGTTAGATGAAGCAGAGGATAGCATCAATGATTTGGGAGACAAGGTAGAAAAAAACACCAAGGAAGAACTGTAAAAAAAAAAAAAAAAAAAAAAAAAAAAAAAAAAAAAAAAAAAAAAAAAAAAAAAAAAAAAAAAAAAAAAAAAAAAAAAAAAGAAGAATTTATAAAACTGAGGAGAGCTTAAGAAACACTTTTGACAACACAAAGCATAACAACATCTGCATCATGGGAATACCAGAAAAAGAAGAGAGCCAGCAAGGGATCGAGAACCTATATGAAGAAATAATGACCAAAAAGTTCCTTCTCTGGTGAAGGAAAAAGAAACCCAAGCCCTGGAAGTTGAAAGAATCTCAAACAAATTGGATCCAAAGAGCCCTGCACCAAGACACATTATAATTAAAATGACAAGGCTTAAAGATAGGAGAGAATCCTGAAAGTTGCAAGAGAAAAGCATGTAGTTATCTACAAGGGAGAACTAATTAGACTGTCATCTATTCTTGACAGACACATTTCAGACCTGAATGGAGCGGTGTGAAATATTCAAGTTGATGAAAAGCAAGGACATAAAACCAAGGCTACTTTACCCAGCAAGGTTATTTAAAATCAAAGGAGAAATAAGGAGCTTCCCAGACAAGAAAAAGCTAAAGGAGTTTGTTAACACCAAACCAGTACTGCAACAAATGTTACAGAGCTTTCTTTAAGAAAAAGAAGAAGAAAAAAAAAAACAGAAAAAATAGTCTAACAATAAAATGGCACTAAATATGTATCTATCAATAATCACTTTAAATTTATAGTTTAATGCTCCAACCAAAGACATAAAGTAGGTGAATGGGTAAGAAAACAAGACTCATATATGTGCTACCTCCAGAAGACACATTGAGATCAGATACATACAGACTAAAAGTAAAGGGATGGAAAGAGATATTTCATGCAACATAAACTTTAAAACCAAAGCTCTAGTAAGAAACAAAAGAACATTCCAATAAAAGGATATAATTATAGTAAACATTTATGTACCCAACATAGGAGCACCTAAATATGTAAAGCAAATCTTGATGGACATAAATGGAGACATAGACAGAAATAGAGTCACAGTCAGGGATTTTAACACCCCATTGACTTCAATGGGCAAATCTCTGGGCAGAAAATCAACAAGGAGACTGCAGCCTTAAACAACATACTAGATTGAATGGATTTAATTGATATCTTCAGAGAATTTCACCCCAAAGCAGCATGATACACATACTTTTCAAGTTCACATGGAATGTTTTCTAGAATAGACCACATGTTAGGACACAAAGCAATAAATTTAAGAAAATTGAAATCATATCAAGCACCTTCTCTGACTACAATGATATGAAACTAGAAATTGAATCACAAGAAAAACACAGAAAAACACGTGAAGACATGGAAACTAAATAACATGTTACTAAACAATGAATGGATCAACAAGGAGATCAAGGCAGAAATCAAAAGATACCTTGAAACAAATGAAAATGAAGACGCTACAGTCGAAAATCTGTGGGACACTACGAAAACAATCCTAAGAGGGAAATTCATAGCATTACAGGCCTATTTAATATTAAAAAAGAAAAGAAAAGAAAAGAAAAAAAGAAAAGAAAAGAAAAGAAAACAACCTAATTTTATGCTTAAAGAAACTTGAAAAAGAACAACAAACAAAGCCAAGAGTATGTATAAGGAAGGAAATAATAAAGATCAGAGCAGTAATAAACAAAATACAGTAAAAGAAATGATACAAAAGATCAATGAATGCAAAAGCTGATTCTTTGAAAAGATAGACAAGATTGACCAACTAACTAGACTGATCATGAAGAAAAAAGAAAAAATCCAAATAAATAAAATCAGAAATGAAAGGGGAGAAATAATGACATCAAAGAAATACAAAGGATTGTAAGAAAATATTATGAACTATGTGCCAATAAACTGGATAGCCTGGATGAAACTGATAGTCCTAGAAACATACAATCTTCCAAAACAAAAGCAGGAAGAATCAGAGAATCTGAATAAACAGATTATAACTAGTGAAATTGAACCAGTAATCAAAAAACTCCAAATGAACAAAAGCTCTGGACCAGATGGCTTTACAGGTGAATATTACCAAACATTTTTAGAATAACTAACACCTTTCCTTCTCAAACAATTTCATAAAATTCAAGAGGAGGGAAGGCTCCCAAGTTCATTTTATGAAGCCAGCATAATCCTAATACCAAAACCAGATAAAAACACTGCAAACACTGCAAAGAAATAAAATTATAGGCCTATATCCCTGATGAACATAGACACTAAAATCTTCAACAGAATATAAGCAAATTATACTGCAATGCATCATAAAGTTCATACAACATGATCAAGTGGGAATTATTCCAGGAATGTAAAGTTGGTACAACATTTGCAAATCAATAAATATGATTCATGACATAAACAAAATGAAGGTTAAAAACCACATGATCATATCAATAAATACAGAAAAAGCATTTGATATTATTCTGTACCCATTTATGATAAAAACTCTCAGCAAAGTGAGATTAGAGGGAATATACCTGAATATAATAAAGACCATATATGACAAACCCACTACCAGTATCATACTGAATGGGGAAAAGCTAGAAGTATTCCCCTTAAGATCAAGAACAAGACAGGGATATCCACTTTCACCAAACTTATTCGACATAGTGCTGGAAATCCTAGCCACAGCAATCAGACAAGAAGAAGAAATAAATGGCATCCAAATTGGAAAGAAAGATGTAAAACAGTCATTGTTTGCAGATGGCATGATACTATACCAGAGAACCCCAAAGATCCTACCACAAAACTACTAGAACAGATAAAAGAACTCAGCAATGTGGCAGGATACAAAATTAATGTTAAGAAACTGGTTGCATTTTTATATGCCAATAACAAACTAACAGAAAGGAAAATTAATAAGCCAATTCCATTCACAATTGCTACAAAAATAATCAAATACCTAGGAATAAACCTAACCAAGGATGTAAAAGACCTACACTTGGAAAATTATAAGACACAGAAACAAAACTGAGAAAGATACAAATAAGTGGAAGCACATACTGTGTTCATGGACAGAAAAGAGTTAACATCATTAAAATGGCCATACTACCCAAAGCAATCTATAGATTCAACAAAATTCCTATCAAGATCTCAATGACATATTTCATAGAACTAGAACAAATATTTCAAAAATTTATATGGAACCACAAAAGGCCCCACATAGCAACAGTGATCCTGAGAAAGAAGAACAAAGTTGGAGGAATCACACTACCTAATATCAAACTATACTTTAAGTCCATAGTAATCAAAACAGCATGGTACTCACATAAAGAGTGACACACAGACCAATGGAACAGAACAGAGAGCCCAGAAATAAACCTACACCTTTATAGTCAATTAGTATTTGACAGAGGAAGCAAGCACATACAACAAGCACATACAAAAGGTAGTTTATTCAATAAATGGTGCTGGGAAAATTGGACAGATATATACAGAAAAATGAAACTAGACTATCTTCTTATACCATGCACAATAATAAATTTAAAATGGATCAAAGACTTAATTACATGTTAGACCTGACACCATAAAAATTGTAGAAGAAAATATAGGCACCAAAATCTTGGACATTGCTCACAGCAATATTTTATAAGATATACCTTCCCAGTCAAAGGAAACAAAACAAACAAAAATAAATAAATGGTTGCTACATCAAATTAAAAGTTTTTGCACAGCAGAGGTAATTATCAACAAAATACAAAGACAACTTACAGGATGGGAGAACATATTCACTAATACATCTGATAAGGAGTTAATATCCGACATTTCAAAAGAATTTACAAAACTCAACACCAAAAAATAAACAACCAAATTAAAAAAATGAGCAAAGAACCTGAATAGACACTTCTTTAAAGAGGACATACAGATGGTCGACAGACATATGAAAAGATGCTCAATGTCACTAGTCATCAGAGAAATGCAAATTAAAACCACAATGAGATATCATCTCACCCCTGTCAGAATATCTACCATTAATAAACCAGCTGGCGAGGATGTGGAGAAAGGAACACTTTGCACCATTGGTGGGAATGCAGTTCGGTGTGGCCACTGTGGAAATCAGTAGGAGATATCTCAAAAAATTAAAAATGGATCTGCCTTTTGATCCAGCTATCCCACTTCTGGGAATATATCCGAAGGAACCCAAAACATGAATTTGAAAGAATGTAAGTACCCCTATGTTCATTACAGTATCATTTACAAATGACATTTGTTTACAAAACAAACCAAAAAATAAATAAATGGTTACTGCATCAAATTAAAAGTTTTTGTACAGCAGAGGTAATTATCAACAAAATAAAAAGACAAAATATGGAAGTAGCCTGAATGTCCATCAGTAGATGAGTATATAAACCAACTATGGGACATCTACACAATGGAACAATACTCTGCCATAAAAGAAGAGTATTTTACCCTTTGTAACAGTATGGATGAACTGGAGAACATTATGCTAAGTGAAATTAGCCAGTCAGAGAAAGACAAATACCGTATGATTTCACTTACATGTGTAATCTAAAGAACAAACTGAACTAACAAGGAAAATGGGAACAGAGTCATACATAGATGGGGAACAGATGACAGCTAGTGGCGGAGGGAAGTTAGGGGATGGAGGGATTGAGCAAAAAGGAGAAAGGGCTCATGGACATGGACAACAGTGTGGCAATTGCTGGGGGGAGGGAGGTATAAAGGGACTGAACGGTAATGGGAAAAAATACAGTGAAGATTAAATCAGAAAATAAATAAATTTTAAAAAAGACATGTCATCAGGAAAAAATAAAATAAAGTATAAATTAAAAAAAATTATTATGCTTGACAAGCCAAGCTTCCTTATACTTCCTAGGTCTTTTCTTATACTTTTTGTTTACTCTTAATTATTAGAGATCAACTTTATAGATTATCAAATGCTAGAATAAAAAACATTTTTTGATTATTGGTATAATAATCTCAAAGTGTGCATCCTTTTGTATTTCCCTCCCACATTGCACTAACATTATTTTATGTGACTGACAGAATATGGCAGAAGTGATGATATACAAATTTTGAGATTAGGCTGCAAAAACATCATCTTCTGTCTTGAACTTAATCGTCTCATCTCTTTATATCTATAGCTACATCTATATTTGTATATATTATCACTCATCGCTCATTCTAGGAGAGGCTACCTACCATGTTTTGGGGATACCCAAACCCACTAAGGAAAAATACACGTAGTGTGGAATTAAGTTCTCCTACTAGTGAGAAGCTAAACCTGCTACTACTCTGTCAAGTGAACTTGGAAATGGATTACCCCCCATTTGAAGCTTCTGATGACACTTCTTGATTGTAATCTCACCTTGATTCACTATTATCCAAGCAAGCCATTCATCAATTCCTGGTCCCCCAAAGACTGTGATACAATAATTGTGTGCTGTGTTCATGTTAAGTTTTTGTGACCATTTGTTATAAGCAGTAGGTATGAGAAAGACCATACAATATAGACTAGGTACCTGTCCTACATCTTCTTATGAATCTTAATTTGTACAATTAATTTTCAGTCCTAGGCTTTTTCAGCATCTTCTCTCTATGGCAAGGGGAATCAGGTTCACAAATCTAATCAAATATTCAATCATCAGTGTACACACTCATCTAAATTGCAAGATAATCCTTAACATCATGATAGAGTTTTTGTAAAATTCCTTTTAGGAAAATCAAGGGAATAAACTATTTGTTGAAGATATTAATAGAGTATTAGCTGGCAATTGCAGGGATATGGTCACAACATTTTGAGACTAACACCTGTAATCAACTGTGTTGATGTTATTTAGTGCTGAACACACATGCACACAGAAACGTGAGCACACAAAGTGCACTGTAAAGTTTTCAATATGTGCTTGTCAAATCGGGGGGCCTATTTTTTTTTATTCAGCTTACTTCTGGTAGACAAATTGGCTATATTTTGGCTTGCTTCCATTTTTTATGAAAATATTTTATTTATTTCTTACTTTAGAGAGAAGAGAAGGGATGGAGAAAGAGAGGGAGAGAAACACAGATAGGAGAGAGAAACATAACTTGCTTCTTGTTCACACCCAGACCTGGAACTGATCCCACAACCCAGGCATGTGCCCCGACTGGGAATCAAACCAGTTACCCTTCACTTTGCAGGACGATGCCCAACCAACTGAGTGAGCCACACTGGTCAGGGTGGCTTGCTTCTATTTTTGATGCCCTCTCCAAGCCTACTATTTCTGTAAAATCCCCCGTTTTACTGATTTACCAATCTTCATTATGCAGAAATCTGATGGGTCCTGAGTCTTTTTTGTTTTTGAGGCATAACTTTTTTAATTGTGTTTTTTTTCATTACCATTTATCTCCCTTATATCCTTTTCCACCTCCGCCCATGCTTCTGGCCCTGCAATCACCACACCGTTGTCCGTGTCCATGAGTCTTTCTTTTTTGCTCAATCCCTCCACCCTTCAACGTCCCCCAGAGCTGACAGCCTGAGTCTCAATTTTCACTTACCCCAACATTTGCTCTTTAAATTACAGCCAACTAATTTTCATCCATCCATTTATTCATGTTTGTTCTTGAATTGGTCCTAGTGATGCATTACATATAATATATTGTTAAGTAAAATGCTTATAGAAAAGTACTACCTGCTAGAATACTAGATTCTACCCATATATTTATATTTTTATAGGTATATTCTTAGAGACAATTCTGTAATCCGAAGAAATGGCTTTCAACAGAAGCAAAGTCAGGATTTTTATTGAGGGTAGGTAAAACAAACAAAAAACTACAGGAAATGTTTTACAACAGTCAGCTACTTCATATAGCCCTGAAAGAAAAACAAAACCAATCCCCTCCTAGAACGAGATTACGATCTGAACAAGAGAGACTGTTTGAAGCTCCCGGCCCAGTTCCTGCAGGAGTCGCTCTGCTTGCTGGTAAAGCCTTTACTCTAGGAATCCCACTTTGTGGAATTAGAAAAAAAAAAAAAAATTAAATGTCTCCTTTTAATGCCAAAGTTTAGTGACATTTTTGGAATTGTGATACCAAAACCTGAATGATGTAAAAATGCACGATCCTTACTGAGCACACTGCCGAGCCATTCCCTCCCTTCTGCAGACAAGCGTGCTGAGGTATTCAGCTCACACAGATAGAACTCACAAAAATATCTACAACACCTTAAAATATCAAATGGAAAGCTTAAAATGTAAACTTTTGAATACTTTTCCATTTATGGCTACCTTTGCCTTGTCTTCTTCTAGCCCCAAGAATGTACCTCAGGCAGATTAAATCTCAGAGATAAAGAATTCATTTCCAGAATACGTTTCCTTGGTACATTAAAAACAGCTTTTAAAATTCTATTTTCTGGTTATATGTATTTTCTCCTTATCACATAACAACTGTAATATTAAGGAAATTTATTGTGTAGCCCAGGGCTTTTGGAGGATAAGACCAAAATGCTATATAACTGTAGATTTGGGAATGCAGTTTGAAGTTAGCCAAATTATGCTCATTGAGGCATAGTTTACTACTTCAACCTTGTGATGTAGAAAAAATTAAATGTGCATATTCAACTGAAAATACAATGGGCGATATATACCCCAAACAAGCAAAGAAATTATGCTTATGCCTAAATGTTGTTTTGACAACTGTGTGCAGTTCTTTTTCTGAAGCTTCTCTTGACTACTTGCAGGCAGAATTAGTCTCTCATCTGTGTTTTTGTAATGCTTATACAAACTCCATGAGAACACTTCTCCCATTATAGCACAGTTATCTTTTATACGGCTTCTTTTCCCTACAGGGTGACTATCTTGAAGCCAAAGATGGCGTATTTATTTTTTCATGTCCCCAAAACATATCACTGCCCAAGAGTTTATGGCACTGTCCAAAACACTTGTAAAAGGTTAATTCCTACTAAAAATAATTATAATTGGAGACTGTAAGTTAAAATGTCTAAACACAGGGCCCTGACCAGTGTGGCTCAGTTGGATGGGTGTTTCCCTACAAAGCAAAAGGTCACCAGTTTGGTTCCTAGTCAGGTCACCAGTTTGGTTCCTAGTCAGGGCATATGCCTAGTTCGTGGGTTCAGTCCCCAGTCTGTTTGCAAACAAGGGGCAACCTCTTCCACATGGACTTTTTTCTCTCTTTTTCTCCCTCCTTTCCCCTCTCTCTAAAAAACAAAACAATTAAAAAATTTAAAAAATATATCTAAACATTGGATGTACCCGTGAGTGGTTACTGATCTCCTATTTCCACACATTTTTGAGTGATCCCAGTGATAGCATGCTGGAGGAGGGTCAGACAATGAAAGGCTGAAATGAGAACACTTCGGGAGGCAGTGACAGAGTGACAGAGGGTGAGGGGGTGAGTCTGCGTAAAAGGCTGAGCCACAACAGCTGTCTTGCAGCAGGATGCCCAGACCTATCCTTAGGGCCTGGCCATTGATATCCTTAAGTGTTCAGCTTTCAACGAGAGCTATGCAACACTTAGGATACAGATATTAAGAAAAAAAATATCGTCCTTACTGAGCCTGTTTATATTTGGCTGTGGCTCTGGCCACCTGGGCTCCCTCGTTCCTGCTCATATTCTGACCTTGGCTCTGCAGTTTTCCAGAC
Organism: Mormoops blainvillei; assembly: GCA_004026545.1. NCBI lineage: Eukaryota > Metazoa > Chordata > Mammalia > Chiroptera > Mormoopidae > Mormoops > Mormoops blainvillei. The sequence continues at coordinate 24,665 of PVJD01004601.1, read as the reverse complement.
TGATGGCAGTTCTTGTTTTTCCTTTTAAAAACGGTATCCTATACTTAAGTCAGCTGCTATTGGTCTACGTTGTTTGTAGCTAAGAATAGTGCTTGAGGTAGGCATGATGACAGGATTTTAGGCACAATCAAACTGTCTCAAGTACCAGACCACAGGTGCAGTGCAGGGGCTTTTTATAAGAAACGAGATAGAAACTTTGTTGATTTGTTGTTGTTTAATATACGATACCTAGAAAAATGCATTGTAGCACGCTGATAAAGAATAATTTGTTGTATAAATAAATGTGTGGGTGAAGAAGTGAATAAATGAACAGACAGAGAGAAAAGCCAAACAGTATTCTGTGCCACTTGGCCAACTCAAATTAAAGATAAATCTTCCTCAAATTCTGATATAACTCCACAGAGTATACAATGCAATGAAGACCTATTAAGGGACTTTTTAGACAAGGGGAATTTAGTTTACTAATGAACTGAATCCAGTGTACTTACGTACTCTTGGGCAACAAGAGGCTGAGTGCAGTACTTGCCAAACTGGATGAAGTGTAATTTTATTTTTTTCCGATTAAAACTAAAGTGTATGGCCCTGACTGGTATGGTGAAGTTGGTTGTGTGTGATCCTGCAAAATGAAAGATCACATGCCTGGGCTGCAGGTTCGGTCGGAGCACATACAAGAGGCAACCAATTGATGTTTCTCTCTCACATCAATGTTGCTTATTCTTTTTTTGTCCCTCCCTTCCCCTCTCTCTAAAAATAAATACATCTAAAAAAAACAAAAACTGACGTGTAGGCCTGCATAGGAAACACAGTCAATAATATTGTAATAACTCTTACAGTGCCTTGTGGGTACTAGACTTATCGGGGGATCATTTCATAAGTTATATAAATTTCTAACCACTATGCCATACACATGAAAGTAAAATAATATTGAAGGCCTACTGAAATTGAGAAATAAAAATAAAATAAAAAGTTAAGTGCAGGTCTATGAAACACAGAAGTTTATTAACATTTAGAAAAAAATGTTCTTTTATGTCTGAAACCGATCTCAATTTTTAAAGAAGAGCCTTCTTCTTAAAATTACTTAGGCTATTTCTGCCCCCTTCCCCATCAAAGACTGACAGTGTTGTCAGGGACTGTGAGGATTCTAAGATTTTATTTTGCTTGCAAGATCACAAGTGAGCCTGCCATAGTTACACATCCATCAAAAGCTTAATTTCAACGCGTTTTATAATCTCAGATCTTCCATAGTCTATTGGATATTTTCCACTTGGATATTTTTAGACTAGATCAAAGTAAATGTAATTCAAATCAGCTTGATTCTCCCAGCCGTAAAACAACTTCTTCTGAGTTATCTGTTTCTCCTTTTAATGCCATAATTCTCATAGTTATTTAGTCTTCAAACACTGGAAATGCATCAGATCAATTCCGTTTCTTTGCCCTTCTTATCTGATCAGTGGAGTCTCCCTGAGCAAATGTCTCTCCCAGGATCCACGGTAATCCCATTCCAGCAAGTCTGTCATAATTTTTTTTCCCCAAAATCTTGCCTTTACTATCATTTTCTTGTTTTACTTTCGTATTCCCCAGTATAAAGTCTGGTTTCTCTAATTCACTTAATACTCTCATTTTACCTTTCATCCTCCCCAGCTCCTATAATCTACCATAAAATCTCCACTTTATGCATCTGGCTAGAATTTCCTTGGGGCTCTCTGAGTACCTGCACCACTTCTCACTTGTGGAAACTCAGCTCGGTGACTAGCTATGTGGTCTTCTGTGTCTGTTGGGAGATACTTTCCACAGTGCCTCTGCACATTTTAAATCAGCTACTGATCTGGGCTACCTTTTCAAGAAAGATTATACAGAGAGCTGCCTTGTAATATAGAGATAATGTTTCTCTTCAGGGCAGAGGGATGATTTGTGCACTAAAGCAGTAAAATAAACATAATGTCCCCTTTTAAGGAAAATGTTGAGCAGATTATCTAGCAGGCCCTTTTAAAGAATTGGGGCTTCTTAAACTCAGGGTAATCAGCTGTGACACAAATCTACTGTATATGCAGCACCTACCTGGGCCATTTCGCATCAGCCCCATGAGACTTGGAAAGCAAGGTGAAATCACATAAAGATATATCTGAGGCTGCATGTTGTGCTGTGAAGAGCAGTGTTCTTTGTCTCTGACACAGGGATCTTGTGCATTCAACCAGCATGTCTGAAATCTTGGCAGGCTAGATTATTGGTCTGCAACTAGGGTAGAATCCCAAATCTTTCATAATTCTTGACACTATCCACAATGATTATCACTGATGTGATTTAGAAAGAACATAAGATTATGTTTGTAATTCTATGGGTATATTTGCTTCTCCCATGAATTTTCAATTATTCAAAAGGAGGAAATGTAACTTGTATATCAGTCATTCAGTAAACAATATAGAAATTTAAATGGTCTTATGGTTTTTTTGTTCCTCCCCACTGGGCGTAACATCTGGGTAAGTAAGGACTTGTGTTATTTATCTCTTCATGCATGGTGTTGAATAGTGTCCATGAAATAGTATATGCTTTAAAAATATGTAATGAATGAATGACTTGAAACTCTGAGTTTCTGAACTTATCTATAAAAATTGTTGTAGATTATTTTTTAAAATGTATAGAAGATCAATAGTAGCAAAGATTTTGAAGGAGACTTAATTTAAAGGATAACATATATTGTATGGAGTACACAATGACTTTACCTGTTGAGAATTGTTGACTAAGGTATGTTGTTTGCCATTGATACTTCCAGGAAGAAGAAGAAAAAAATTGTTTCAGCCAAGGCAAATAATGGTATTGCATGATGTTGGACAATATATGTATTATCTCTGTGTCACAGTTACTTCATGTATTAACATTGGAATGATTTTATGATAGTAATGGGTATTAAATGGGATACAAGTAAAATTGTTTTATTATGTTTCTGGTGCATAGGAAGCACTAAAAACATATTTTATATTACTATCATAGAAGTTACATTTTTAATGTAGTAGAGTAACAATACAGAAAATGTCTGGACATTTAGGACCTGTGACATTAGCCCCGAATTTTCTTTTTTGGTTTTTAATTTGTATGAATGAGAGAAAAAAGTTTCAATATTTATTTCATTATATATATATATATATATATATACACACACACACACACATATATATATATAATTCTTAGTTTTTATTTATATAATTTTTAATTTTCAATTATATGTGACATTCAATATTATATTAGTTTCAGGTGTACAGCATAATGGTTAAACATTCATATAACTTTTGAAGTGATACACCCAGTAAGTCTAGTACCCATCAGGTAGCTTAAATAGTTACTAAAATATCTTTTTTTTTCTGAACAGTTTTTTTAAAATTACAGTTTGGTTTCAATATTATTCAGTACTGGCTTCAGGTGCACCGCATAATGTTAGATAATCATATATCTTACATAGAGCTCCCTCTGGTGTTTCTAGCACCCACCCGGCAGCACACATAGTTATTGCCATATTATAGACTATACTCCCTATGCTGTGCTTTACATACCTCTGTCTGTTTTGTAACTACCAATTTGTACTTCTTCATCCCATGATCTCTTTTATCTCATCCCCCAGAACCCCCTCTCCTCTCAACCACCAGTCCCCTTTTTGTATCTATGAGTTTGTTTCAATTTTGTTTGTTCATTTATGTTTTTCTTTATATTTCATATAAAACAAAATGGTATTTGGTTTTCTCTGCCTGACTTATTTCACTCAGCATAATATCCTCTAAGTCCATCCATGTTGTTGCAAATGGCAAAATTTTATTCTTTTTTTATGGTTGCATAATATTCTATTGTATATGAGGGAGGAACAAAAAATGAGAATTTACTTTAAAAAAAATGTTTATCCTTACATGTTTAAACTTCAGTCACCTTCAAAGTCCTCTCCATTTGATGTAACATACCTGTAGAGATGTTTTTCCACTGCTCAAAACGGTTTTTGCACCCATTGATTTTGATGCTTTTTCATGCTTCCGCTGTCTTTTATTGCCACTTTTCCACATCAGCAAAACATTTCCTTCTGAGGTCTTTTTTCATCTGGGAAAACAAAAATAAGTTACTTCGAGCAAAATCTGGGGATTAGGGAGTATGGGGGACAGGGGTCATGCCGTTTTTTGTTACAAACTGCTGAACACTCAGTGTGGTGTGGACAGGTCTGCTCATAAACCACTCAGCATGAAATGGCCAAACGTGTTGTGTCTTTAAAAAAAATTGCTAAAGCCAAACGTAGCCTCTCACATAACACCAGCCGGTACACTGATAGAGATGGGTTCCTAGAACACTCAGCTAGTGGGAGAAGCCTGTACAACAAGGGGCCTGCCCTCCAGAGGATAATTTCAGTTTTGGGGGTCCTGCTTCTTCTGTATCCAATCATCTATCATTGGACACTTATGTTGCCTCCATATACTAGTTATTATAAATAATGTTTCAATAAACATACATATGCATATTTTTTAAATTAGTTTTGGATTTCTTCATAAAAATACCCAGAAGTGTTATTGCTGGGAATAAGGTAGTTCTAGTTTTAATTTTTTGAGGAATCTTCATGCTGCTTTCCATTGTGGCTGCACCAATTTGCAGTCCCACCAACAGTGCATGAGGGTTCCCTTTTCTCCAAATCCTTACCAATATTTGTTTGTTGATTTGTTGATGATGGCCATTCTGACAGGTGTGAGGTGGTGTCTCACTGTGGTTTAAATTTACATCTTTCCGATGATTAGTGACATTGAGCATATTTTCATATGTCTCTTGGCAACTATAGTAATCAAAACAGCATGATACTAGCCTAAAACAGATGTAAAGATCAATATAGTAAATTAGAGAGCCCAGAAATAAATCCGTGACTCTATGGTCAAATAATCTATGATAATGCAAGAATGAGCACGGGGAGAAATACGGTCTCTTCAATAAATGATGTCGGGGAAACTGGCAGATAAATGCAAACCAATGAAACTAGGCCACTTTTCCACACAATACACAAGAATAAACTCAAAATGGCTTAAAGACTTAAATGAAAGCTTCAAAACCATACAAATTATAGAAGAAAATAAAAGTAATAAACTCTTCGACATTGGTCTTAGTAATATTTTTTGGCTATATCTCCCTGGGAAAAAGAAACAAGAGAAAATATAAACAAATGAGACTACATCAAAGTAAAAATTTTTGCACAGCAAACAAAACCATCCGCAAAACAAATAAACAACCTACTGAATGGGAGAAGGTATAGCCCAATGATACATTCAATAAGGGGTTAATATCCAAAATATATAAGGAACTCATATACCTTAACACCATAAAAACAAACAACCCAATTAATAAAATAGACAGATAATCTGAACAGACATTTCTCCAAAGACGATATGTATTTAAAAAAAATCATTAGGCCCAGGCTGCTGTGGCTAAGTGGTTTGAGTGCCAGCCTGTGAACCAAAGGGTCTCTGGTTTGATTCCCAGTCAGGGCTCATGCCTGGCTTGTGGGCCAGGACCCCAATGGGGGGCCCGTGAGAGGCAACCACACACTGATGTTCCTCTTCCTCTCTTTCTCTCTTCCATCCCCTCTTTCTGAAAATAAATTTAAAAATAAATATCATTAGCCTTTCTTAATTCGTTTTTTGTTTGGTCACTCTCAACCTAATCTTAAATGATAAATTTGGTAAATCTAAATTTAAAATAGTGTTCATTAAATTTCCAACAACAAATATTTAAGAAAACAAGAAAAAAGATTCAGAATTTGGAACTCACTTCAGAATAATTGTAAATTATTTTTCTTTTGCTATGTGAGAGATTACTTAAAATCACTAGAATGTGCCAATCTTATCAGGTAAAATCCATTTTTAACTTAAAATGTGAAAATTGAGAATCAGAAAGATAAAATAACTAGCCCAAGGAAGCAAGCTAATCACAAATAGTGCTGGATACACAGCCCAGTTCTATCTAAAACTTCAGCCCAACCTGGATTTCTCATTGACACATGTTCTACCATACTTTTGATAGGCAGAGTATGATCAGAAAGCTTCAATGAATGTAGCCTCAAGGAGGAAACAGAGCTATCTCTGCAAAATCCCAAACATAATTGGCTATTCCTTGCTAGAGCTGATATCCTGAAGCAACTATTAGTGCTGTTGTTTCGGACATCTTTAGTGAGCTGTGCAGTCACATCGGAAGTTATTATTGTACAGGGAGTCTTAACTGCTGAGGTTTCTTTGTAGGTGGTTATGCTTGTATTCTATGGCACCACAATGGAGTAAATCTTCTTTCCCATTGCTCTTTTCTCATTTACAGAAATGATTCCCAGAATTATGTTTCTGTAGATAGATCACTTTCAGAAACTGGTAATAGAACAGAGAGAAGATTTTGTGACTAGCTGCATTTATGCTTTTTCAGGATTTTCATCTTTTTTTTTTTTCAGCTTGTAAAAGCAAGCATTTTTATTTCGATTTCTCAATGATTGGTTCAATATAATGCCAGTTTTTAATTGCAAAAATTTGGTTCCGAACTCATGACGCTACAGAGAGCTACTACTTTCTCCAGGAAGTAGGTAAACTGCTGGAAACAGAAAGCATGACTCCAGCAGCATGGCGACTTCTTATACTGCAGACCTAAGAGGTTGAGCCTTTTCTATTCAAACGGCACAAAAATGAGCTGGTGACAAAAGCAAGAAGTGAGGAACAAGATGTGAACACCAAAAGGAGCAATAGATGTACTGTAAAGACAACAACAACAAAACAGATACAGCTATAAGGATTTTAAGGGATAATTATAGAAAAAAGATCCCAATGTTTTACTCTAGTGTTTCTTAGAGCCTTTCTGTAGAGATACAAATATATATATTTTTATCCAAAAATATGTTTTATACAGATAATTGCTTCTCAATTAAAGATGGGAACAAAGCTATAGTTATAACATAAAGCACTGTCTTTTTTATTAAAGACTATTTATCCACCTGAATTTTCAATTTCTTTAAGGTTAGTACATTAAATGTTTCCCAAATATAAGTACCTGACATTCTTTTTATAGATAAAAATAAGGCCTTCACCTTTTAAAACATATCTACTTATATTTTTGCTGCCCAACTTACATTTCTTTTAAAGTGATTTTTTAAAAAAAATCAGTACCCACTAATTCCTTGAGAGCTTTGATATACATTATATCAGTTAAACAATTAGAAGTTAGCAATATTTTGGTTCAAATTTAAGAGTACAATAGAAAAAAATGATCAATAACTTAGAAAATTTCTTCGAAAGGCAGTCCACTAATATGTTAAGAACACGTTCTCATGCAATGCAGCAACACAACTAGCAGAAGAGTAGTCTATTTTTGGATCACATTTCCTGCATCCTGCTAGGAAGGATGCTAAGGCTCCATGGTACCCAGGACTGCTCTGTGGGGATGGCCGAAGGAGAGTAGTACAGCCTTAAGCTCTTCAAATAATGTAAGAGGCAGACTCCTCTCTTACCAGAGACCACTATTTGGAAAATACATGATTTATCTTAGATAATTCAAAATTTCATTTACCCCTGGTTCCCTTTTGGAGATGAGAGGCAGAATAAGCTGAAGCAGTTAACTTGTAAGAAGAAACTGCACAGTGATGTCAGAAAGTTCAGACTAGAGAGGTTTCAGGAAAGGAGTTGAGCAATTCATTTCCACATTAATATGTAAGAGGAGAAACTAAGAAGATGGACAGTATTAAATCTTAAATGGTGATATTTAAATGAATCAACACTGTCATGTTGCCAAAGGAAGACAATACTAACACGTAGAGAGAAAAATCTCAAATTCATTTTGTTCATGGAGCAAATTTTTATTCACCTAAAATGCTCAGGGTAATCTGGATCTGTGATTTGTAAAATAGGTTGATTATGTTTCTGAAATATATTTTTAATTAACAATATGAATTTGCAGGCATTCATAACTGAAATCATGTCAGAGCAGCACAAGAATTGTAATAGCTTCTACCTTTGATGTTCTCGGACTTCACATTCTTTCTTACCTGCCACTGTTGCCTTTGAGTCAGAAAGAAAGAATGAAAGAGAAGTGGTGTAGAGAGATACAGACAGGTCAACCAATAAAAAGTTTTAAGTTATGCTCCAGAATATATTATCTGAAGACAGGGAATGGAATAGTGAAATCTTTGCTCAACCCCATATCTTTGGAGTTAAACATGGTCTTTAATTTGAACTTTATAAAGACCAAAAAAAGGCGCATATTATTTCACTCACTCCCTTGATTTTGACTTATTCTTATATCTTAAAAATATCCATTCAATTATTAGTAATAATGATTCTATTACAGGGGTATTTTTAGTGAAAAAGAAAGGAAAAAGAGAGGATGCGTCTAATTTTGTTAAAACATGCATTATCATTAGCACTTCAGAATTTCTTTACTGACTTTTCTCACTTTCTCCTATTGTCACACCAACAGTTTCAAATAAGAAAAGTAATTATTCAAAGATTTGTTTTATGGTACTAGTTGCCAGGTTATCTAAAATGAAATAAATCTGAAAGTAAGTTATTAATTAAGAACAAGATAATGCAATTAAATTGAAAATAAATTGGTTTTGCTGACCATAACCAGTGTAACAGTAAGAAATTTGCATTTTTGAGCTAACTTTCCTGTCTCTAAGATAGAGATTATAATATCTAACTTGCATAGTTTTTGGTAGGTTCAAACGAGACAACTTTATAGTATCCATAAAAATTTAACCAGAAAATGTGTGAGAAGTCATCGGTAATGTTCTAAAATTTATTCAGCCCTTGCTGTGAAGCAAACTCTGTGCTACAGAGTATCTTCAAATACATCTCTTGTTTTTCACAACAATTCTAAGATACTGGATTTAATATTAGTTTTAGTTTCATTATTGCAGATAAAGAAGCTAAAGTCTGAAGAGATTTCAACACTTGCCTGAGGTCATTAAAAACCCAGAAAGTTTAACTCTTAGGGCTTATTAGAAAATCAGATGCAATACTATTCCATAAAACATCATCATTAAGCTTCACCCCAATCATGCTGTTTATCATATAGTCTAAAGAGTAATTACTCATTTTAGAATAATTTAAGCCCCTTAAATCTCCTCTATATTCTGAGTATGGAACAGAATGTGAATCAGGGTTGATTTAGTAACCAACAACCCATGTTAGGCTTTTTTTGGCCAAATTTCATAGAGGCTTGGAGGCAACAACATGACATTTCATAGACATATATTATCAGTACTTGATATGAAAACAATGCCTGAGATGTCTGTAAATAAGTTTGTTTTAGTCTGTCCTTTGAGGAATGGTAAGATTTAGCTCACAGCATGAACACACACGCAACTATATATTTCTCTTTCAAAGAGCTTATCTTCACCATAAATTCATTCAACAAACATTTTAAAATACTGTTTTGTGTCACTCACTGCAATAGGCAGAGAGAACATTGGGGCAGCAAAGACAGAGCAGATCCTGACACACTCAAGGGACTTGCACTGGTGTGATGGAGGCAAACCATGCAGTACTGAATAAATTATTAAATAAAACAATTACAGATTGTGAAAGTTCAGTGAAGGAAATAAATACATAGATTGATATAAACAAGTAAATAGGGAAGTGATGGCTTCAGGTACGATGGTCAGAGAAGATGTAACTCTTTCCTGAGGTGCGATGTAAGATAACTGAAGGATGCTTAGGAGCCAGATAGGTGAGGAAGTGGAAGTGTGATAAAGATAGAACACAGGGTGCAGAATATCTGAAGGAGGAAAGACATTAGCATGCTCTGAGAAGAGAAAGAGGGAGACCAATCTGTCTAGACCAGGGTATGCATTTTGGAAGTGATTTGAAATGATACAGGAGAAATTTACAGACCTATCATCATACAACTATCTCAGGTCATAATATGGAAATGATATAAAATTATCAAGAAAGTATAATTCACCAGGAATCTTAGCTAATCTAAACATGTAACTCAATAGAGTATGTGTAATAGGTTCATCAAGTTTCATTATTCCAAGCAAATCGGCAAATAAAATGTAGCTTTTTTAGTGTATGTACCAAATCCTGTCTTCTGGGTTACGCCACCCCCATCTGAACTGGTGATGTGTGAGAAGGGAGTAGGAAATTCATCTCTTTCAAGCTCAATGAGTTTTGACAAATAAGTGTGGCAGATGAGCAATTTCTCCCATTTTTTCTGTCTACCATATCGACAGAGTTTTAGTGGGAACAATGACACCAATGGTAGGAGCAAGATTTTACTGCCTCCTTGCAATCCAGGTTTCCCAATAAGGTGTGCCTAAACTGTTGTGTGCAACTTTCTGTGTCACTTTCTTTAATAAAAAATTGTTTGACCTCAATTTCCTCTTTTCCCTTTTCTTTGAGTTAGAAATCATAATGGCTTGAGACTTTGTTTCAAATGCATAGATAAAGAAAATGTCTTAATGTTTAGGGAAGTAAGGAGACATAAGACATAAGAATCAGGGTCCCTGAATAACCCTAAAAAATAAATCTTCCTCATTAATTGATATCACTCACTTCTGTAGTGTTACCTGAATAAGGGCAGATAACACTATGTAGGGGTACATATAAGATTTCATGCCTGGGGAAAGCTGAAGTTTCAGGTTCGTAGGCATGGGGGGATGGGGCTACGCTTCTGTCGGCAAAGGTGAGAGTGACTTTCTGTTGTCTTCTGGGTCATCTCTCTGGGACAAGCCTCCAATCTGCCTAATCACTGACTGTTCAGCCTCAGTTCACTTTTTAAGTATGGAAGCGTACTCTTATTTAGAGCATATAGATTTGCTGGCTCAGACCAAACTTATATCTGCAAGGCACTGCACACCTTTCTGAATCACACCTTCATTCCCCCACTGCTGTCCTTTTAAGCTGCTCAAGCTCCTGGTAGGCCCCCAGTCACTAACTCTCATATGACCCTATTCTGTGTCTGCTGCAAAAATGTGCTTTCTGGACTTGAACTGCACACTGCGGTAGCTAAAGGAGGTTTTGTTGAGCCTCCTTTCTAGGCCTGGTCACTTTCTGCCTGTTTCAGGGGGGGTCTGTCCAGAGCAGTGGACTTTTTTCCAGAATAACAAAAAGGGCAATGGAGTGTATCTTAAATTTCTTTCACCTTTATTTTCTCTATATAATCTATCAGTATAGCTGTGTATGCGTGAACAGTAATCCTTATTTGACTACTTTATAACTTCACCTCTTCTTTCACTATTCCATAGTCTCCCATACAGTTTTCTTTTCAGTTTTTTTTCATGTGAGCAAACTTTCCTTCTATTATTTCCTTTTTCTTCACAAAGTAGTTTGTAGTTGATGCCTCACAGTATCTAATATTTGAATGGCTTTAGAGGGATCCTATTTGCTGCAAGAAAGAAAAAATATCATCTTACTATTTCATTGTATTATCCCCATTATATATGCTTATCTACATACCCATATAATATGTATGATACTAATTGGTTTTCCAACTTTTATTGAAAATTTTAACAAGAAAACAAATAGATGGAGGCATTTTTTAAGTAAACTTCTAAGATTGCCATCTTCAGTCATTATTCTTTTATTTTGCCAGAGTTAATGGGAAACTTCACTTACAAATCTAAAATCTAAGTATGTGTTCCATGATATAATATTTAGAATACTGGTAAAAGCTTGCATGCTTAAATAATCCTCATTTCTACACAAAGTAATTATTCAGTTTAGAGATTCCTAATTGCAGAATCTTGACATTAAAGCTTTGAATATTTTGTATTTCACAAACTGGAGTACTCATACAAAGCTTCTTGTTTGTTCTGTGTATTTTGAATATTTTTAAGCAGTAATTAAGTGTATTTTTATTAGTGAATAAATTTAACCTCTGAAAAAAAGCTTAGTGACTTCACTTGCTCTTCTTGAAACTCTCAGAGGAAAATGGAACTGCTGCGCGCAACACACAAGATGAGTTTTCAAAAGAACATTTGGCGCATCCAAAATTCATTATGGGCGCCAGGATAAATTTGGTACAACACAACTTCCCTGAACTATAAGCTTTAAAGGTATTTCTTATATATTATCTACAACACATTTGAAAACAACTTTGAAAAACTATTGAAATTATCATTTATTTTCCCAAGAGAAACAGTTTTCTTCATCATTACACGTTGAATAAATAAATAGTCAAGAAGAGATAGAGGTAGGTGAGGCCCAAGAGAGACTTAAAAGAATAGGTACCAGCTTCTTTAAGAAGTGAACATTAGTTTAAATGCTCATCAACCTCAGCTTTCTTTTTAATACAATACATTTAAATTAGATTATTTTATTGTGTGATATAAGATATAAGAATCAGATATATGAACATCATATTTTGTTGACAATCGACTATATTAAAATGCCTATTAATGGAAAAATATAATAATGATTAAATTAAAATATGTTTTATAAAATCTCAATTACAATTATCCTTTTTAAAATTTCTCTTGTCCTCAAAAAGGACAGCAATGTTTCAGGAGAGTTAGAAGAAAAGATGACATATTCGTTTTTTTAGAATATGTATCACAATACAAGTAACCATTTTTTTCAAACAATATATTTTTGGAACTCATGTTTTTGACCTGAAAACTTAAGACCTAGTCTATAACACAATAGCAAAAATAACAGATAATCAAAAAGAAATAATTCTAAGATATTATAATCATGTAAAACTATAAAACATTTAATAGAGATGATACATGCATATACAGTAATATAATATGCAGCTACTGCTTATAGTGCTCTATACATCATGAACATTATAATTACACATTATATAAGGCTACTTTCAAAATATTTGATCTTAAACTGTATATCGTACTTTCAGTAACGATCATTTAATTCTACAAATATCTAAAGCTTATCACTTACATTGCATTAGTACTTCATAAAACACTTTCTGTGTGCTGCAGAGAGAATGAAGATTAATAAATAGTAGTCCCTGCTTTCAAAGAACTTAAGAGCCCCAAATGAAGCCCTAAAATATTTTAAGAAAATCATACAGGCACAAAGTAATCGACAATCTGTTTTCTGAGGGCGTCGAGAAGTGCTTATTGGAAATTACGGATATTGAAATGGTAGTGAAGAGTGGATAGTCCTTTTACCAGAAGATAAAAGTTTGATAGCAACATTCTCAGAGAGATTATTTTGAGAAGAGGCACAGAAGCCATAAAATGAAAGACATACAAAATTGTACATAGAAAACATTGGGCTATATTGTAACCTACCTGGGAAATTACTCAGTGAACATGGCCAAGTGTAGAAATAAACCAAGCATTTTTCTGAACCTAGTATCCATCAGTATTTCTCATTCAGAAGCAGTCCTGTTTTTCAAGTTAATACACCATAACATTTTAAATGCCTAAATTTAAAATTCATGCCTAATTTGAAAGACAACAGTTTAATTTTAAAACATCTTAAACTTTAAAAAGCATATTTTTAAATCCAAAGATATTTTGAGCTATTTGTAAGAAGTTAAAAGGGCACTTGGGGTGGCCCATGTCATCAATCAATTCAGATGAAGTATGAAGTGTTGCATTCCTTTGTCATCAATAATTTCCCTGTAGGAAGACACTATTCAAAATCATCCCATTGCTTTTCTTTTCTTTCTTTCATTATTTTTTAAATTAAAATTTTAACATAATTCATTTTATATGTAAAACAATCACAACTTTTCTTCTGATCAAGACAATGGAAAAAATATTTTCTACACCCTGTAAATTACAAATTTACTATCTCAGTCCCAGATTATGTGAGTAGCAGATTATTTTTTCGGGGGGTATATTTTATTGATTATGCTATTACAGTTGTCTCATTTTTTTCTCCCCTTTATCTCCTCCACCCTGCATCCCATCCCGTCATCCCCACACCTCTTAGTTCATGTTTGCGGGTTGTACATATCAGCTCTTTGACTTCTCAATTTCCTATGCTATTCTTAGCCTCCCCGTCTATTCTTTTTGTCAATATTTTCCTACCACCAATTTCCCTAGCCCCACCCATCCCCACCTCCCACCCTCAATCCTTCCCCCATTTGGCATTGTCCATGGGTCCTTTATGCATGTTCCTTGATGACCCTTCCCGTCCTTTTTCCCTGTTTTCCCCCTTCCTCCTCCCCTCTGGTTACTATCAATTTGTTTTTTATTTCAATGTTGCTGGTTATGTTTTGCTTGCTTGTTTATTTTGTTGATTAGGTTCCACTTATAAGTGAGATCATATGGTTTCTGTCTTTCACCACCTGGCTTATTTCACTTCGCATAATGCTCTCCAGTTCCATCCACGCTGTCACTAAGGGTAGTAGTTCTTTCTTTCTTTCTGCTCTGCAGTATTCCATTGTGTAAATGTACCACAGTTTTTTGATCCACTCATTTACTGTTGGGCACTTAGGTTGCTTCCAGTTCTTGTCTATTATAAATTGTGCTATGAACACTGGGGTGCATAACAATTTTGAGAAAGAACAACGTAAGAGGGATCACAATACCATTGCTTTTCATATACATTTTTCAAAAGCAGCCTACATTTTCCCCCTTTTAAATCTAAAGGGTAAGGTGTTACAATCAAATGAATGAACAAAAGCAAACTTGAAATTGAAGTCAAACTTTGACAAACACAAAATAACCTGAAAATTGAAAGTGAAATAAAGCGGGGGAAAGATGCAAGAATTAAGAAATAGCCACGGCAAAGTTAAGAATAATATAGGAAATGGAAAAGCCAAAGAACTTACATGTACAACCCGTGGACATGGACTAAGGGGAGCAGGTTTCTGAAAGGAAAGGGGGTATTGGGAGATGGGGGCAAAGGGGAAAAGTAGGACAACTGTAATAGCATAATCAATAAAATACATTTAAAAAATGAGAACCACTTAGAGAATGCAAAATACCAGAAAAGAAAGGAGGTCAAAGTAAAAAAGCACCACGGGACTTTCTTATTTTGTTCTTCCTCTTTCCTGCCCTGATATTTTTGCCAAATAGTAAGACTTCAGTAAACTTTATTAACTGCGTTCTCCTAATACACTCCTAGGCTAGACTATTAATTCAAATTATATTTTAATGGATAATCTGAGACAGTTACAGAAGTGGAAGGCACAGGTAAGTTAGTGGACCAAGTTCCCCAGCCCTAGGCTGAGGTTTGGAGCAGGGCATCCTTACTAAACATGAGCTTGGGGCATGACACAGGACAAGTACGTGTCAGCGGTATTTATTGCTCTAGCATGAAGAAGCAAAGGAGCCTTGGAGCCCAGGGATCACATGTGTTCCTCAGAGTATACTTGGAAGAAAGAATATTTTTAGGGAAACACATGCATATTACAACTGCTAAGACTAAATTCCAATGGGTGGATTAACCAGGCAATTTTTCATTCAAACTGGTGCACTCTGGCATGAAAAGGAGTTCAAAATATAGTTAAAGAGACATTCCTTGGTAAGCAACATTCTGGAAGAGGCAATAAGACATATATAGCGATTCCACCAAAAGGACTCCATCACAAGCTTCATTAATTAGAGGTGCTGAAGCTACTTCCCAGCATTTGGACATTTGACTTACAAATGAAACTTATCAAATCCAGCTGCTGGGAACTTAAGGAAGAAATACAAAGGATATGAAGTTAGAACGAAATTTTCTTGAAATCCTCCAATGTCCCTTGGGAACACCTAAATGACATGCGGGAAGGCAGAAAGAGAGTATCTTCACCAGCCCCAGCATCTCCAGAATTTTCTGTGTTGACGCTTGAGTTTGGGAACCAGTCATGGTCTGCCACCCCCTGTCAGCCAGTGGAAATCATGGGCTCTGATGCCCCTCCACAGCCCACAAGTGTCTTTACTGAACCACTCATATCCATAGTAACTATCTATTCCAATGCTAACAATGATATGTTACAACCATCTTCTTCTCACATTTCACACTGTCAATCATATTTAAACCTTTACACATAGATAACCAATAAAGCCCAGTTTTATACTGAGCACTCTTTTCAATGTGTTCACGTTCTTTGTCAGTTTTTAGAAGAATATTTCCTAAAGTTAAATTTTGTTATGTCTATTTCCTTATAACTAATTATTCCAGAGTTTTCTGTGTGTCAACTCAATAAATATAGCTGATCAAGTATGAATAACTAAATATTGATCAAATCACTGGCATTTCCCAACTTTTGGGAAAATTAGCCCATTTTTTGGCCATCCTATAGTTTCTAATGAGCTGAACAACTGAAGATAATCCAAGGAAGCTGTTACAGTAGGTTAAAGCCATAAATAATGAGTTTTTACTTATTTACTTTTGTGTTCTATCTGTGTGGGCCATGAAATAATTTTTAACCACTTACACTTAGATGACACATTTTTTAAAAGTCAGTGACAAACTGATATTCAGAGTTTGATAAAATTTAAGATCTTATTTCACAGTTTTTAAAAATACATGATATCTAATATATTGCTTATGAATGCTATAATAAAAATTGGGTGAATAAAGCCTTGTTTCTTGTCAATACATACATGTAGCATTCTGAAAACATCAATAATCCTCAGGGAAAGATGTCAGTGTGTTCTCATTTTAATAGGTCATTAATTATTTGAATAAAAGTACCATTTTAGAGGTAAGCAATGAGATAGATATGTACTGCACCAGTTTGCTGCTTATTTCCTGATGTTTTCACCTAAGTACAAGTATCCCTCACTCTTCATAAGTTCTTGCTTTGCTACTTCGCCTTCGTGAACGGTCTACACTTTTTTGCTAATCGAAGTAAATCTGGAGGATTTTTGCTTTTACGAAACAAGGTGAAAGCATTCAGCATTTGTTTTGCAGCGGCCTTCGTTGTAACCACGCCACACGGAGCAAGAAGAGTGGCGCCACCAAGCTCCTCTCTCGGGAACTTCACTCAGCAGCTGTGGCCAGTGCCTTTGAACTGTGTGAGCATATGTGATTTATCCCTGTTTATTTTGTGCATCTGTTATCAAGTTGTATCCTAACCTAAGAAGTCAGAAAAGCTTAAGAGAGCTTGTAAAGGGTTTTAGGTTTATAGTGTAAAACTGGATGTAAGTAAGCATTTCCATCGTGGTTAAGGGAATAAAGACATGTAAGTTGAACTTGCCTGTGTCCACCATTTGTCTTATTTACTCACCGAGTGAAAGAATCTTGAAAGCTGCCCAAGTTTCTATTCCTTTTGCTAGGAGCGAGGCAGGAGATTGTCAGGAGGGAGGAAACTCTGGAGGTGCCCCAGGGCTAAGACGAAGGACAAGGTACGGAACAGAGGCGCTGTTCTAAGACCAATTGTTCCTGCTGTCTGGAAAAGTGCTGAATCATGGTGAATCATGAATGCGCCTGCGCGGAAGATGGTACATGACCCGTTTCATTATAATAGCATTACAATATATTTATATTTTATATAAATATACATTTTATATAAATACGTATGTAAAATATTGTGTATTATATATTCCTGTGAATACATTTATATTTCATACAAATATATATAGATATATTTATAAATATAAATGTAAATATAAATGTGTATTTATATATTATATATAATATAAATATATATTTATTTATAATTTATTTATATATTTATATTTATATTTATAAAATACTGTGTATTCCTATATATTCTTATGATTATTTATGTACACAGGAATATATAATACAAATTATATATATTCATATATACATATATAAAAAATTTGGCAGAGCCAATATCAGGCACATTGATATAGAAATAGGCAAAGGCTGTTGAAAATTAAGGTTCCTTGGCAATATATAAGTATACTGCTATTCCCATGTTGGTTTAATAATTACCATATTGGTTGGCAGTTACTCAGTGTATTCCCTTTAAGTTTCCTGAAACACTGTACACCCTCAGGTTTGCCTGTTCAATACCATCTGATGTTTTTGTATCTACTGTGTAGGTGCACCGTGTGTGTATGTGTGTGTATGACAGAGTAAGGGCTGGGGAGGGAGGGAGGGAAGTATTTTCAGCTCAGATGTGATTCCCTTTGTAAAGTTTGAAAAATAATGGTTTAATGTAATCTTTTTTCTCTAATTCTAGGACGGCTATTTGGGGGATTTTCGGGTTTAGACTGACACCAAGAAGGCTGCTTCTCTTATCATACTGAACAGATGCTGCCAGCTCTTAAGCTCTAGATATTTCTGTAGAAGCTCTTCTAATTCTTTTAAGAGTTTGCTCAGAAAAGCAAAAGGTAGGATCAAGCTCCAGTAAAGCTGCCGGTGGTATTCTGTCCTGCAAGGTAACAGTTTTCCTCAAGATGAAACTTTTTTTAAAAGATTTTAAAATTTATTTTATTTTTAGACAGAAGGGAAGGGAGGGAGAAAGAGGAGAGAAACATCAACGTGTGGTTGCCTCTCACGTGCCCCCTACGAGGGACCTGGCCCACAAGCCAGGCATGTGCCCTGACTGGGGAATTGAACTGGCGACCCTTTGAATTGCAGGCCTATGCATAGTCCACTGAGCCACACTAGCCTGGGCTCAAGTTGAAACTTTTTAAGTCATAAGCCAGTTCAGAAAGAATTCTTAATTGTTTCTTTCTAAACTTTGTTTACACCGACTTTTAATTCATTTTGCTTAAATGGAATTTTATTGAGGCTGTCAGGAGCAGACTGCATGCTGGGTGTTGTATGCAAGCAAAAACATTACCCCTGACTAAGTAACAGCTGGAAAGAAACCATGGGACCTCCCGTGTATCCCCCACTGAGATCCAGACAATGGGTGAGTTATTGGACAGAGTAACAGCAACAGCTGCCACGTAGGCCTTTTTTTTTTTTAAACCTCAACTTTGAAACTTTCAGAATTTAAATGAGTAGGCTTTAGGGAGCACATTAGGGCGAAAAACATACTTAAGAATATTCTTTGGTGACATGAAACCCTAGTATAACTAAAAATTTAATGGGCCATCACTCATATCATTATAATGTTAGTTTGGAAATATTTCAATTGAGATGAACATTTCCTTAATATATAGGCCTAATATCAGTCCCTAACAGCACAAATTAACAATTGGCAATTATCTGATAAGTCAAACTATATATCATTGACAGGTGTTTCCCAAATGATCTTTTTGTCATTTCCAAATAATTTTTTATAAACAAAAAATTTATGCACACATCTGAGAATGCATCCCATTCATGAGTGATAAGACTTAGATTTTTAAATTGTATCATTTAATATTTCCAATTTAAGGTGGTCATTTTTATTTAGAATAGTTTTTCAATAGAAATATAGAAGAAAGTACATAATGAGGTACGCAGTTCTTTTAAATTCTTTTTAATTTTTAGTGACCATAGTGTCACATCATTTATCAAATTGCTGGTGTCACTGTATTTCAGGTATCTACCCTTCCTGACAGCATGGATGGGGCTAGAGAGCATTATGCTAAGCAAAATAAGCCAGGTGGTGAAAGACAAATACCACATGATCTCACCTATAAGTGAAACCTAATCAACAAAACAAATGAGCAAAATAGAAACAGAGACAAGGAAATAAAGAACAAATTGAAAGTGATTGGGGGGTGGGGGGGAAGGCAGATAGAGGGAGAAAGAAGGGGAAGAGCCATCAAGGAACATGTCTAAATGACTCATGGACAAAGACAAGGGGGGGAAGATTGAAGGTGGGTGGTGGATATTGATTGTGGGAGGTGGGAGATGGTAGGACGGGGGAGAGTAATGGGGGGTGATGGAGAAAAGTGTAATTAAAAAACAATAAAAACATTTTTTAAAAAGAAGAAAGTTATTATTACCATTAATGCTAGTCGAATGCCCATATGCTAAGTACCACAAATAAAATGCAGAAATAAAATATTTAAGAAACTTACAATCTAAGGTAATCTTGTCAATCAGAATTTTTTTTTTAATTACTAACTCATAATTTTCTTATGTTTTATAGGGTTTCTCTCATGTCTTCCTGATTAGCATATATATTGTCAGGGAAGCAAATTAAAGCAATATTTTTTGTAACACACCTAGAAATTCTTTGCCTGGATTTACTCTTTACTGTGGCATTAATACATTTTTTAGGGGCATAATAAAGTTTAAAATCTGACTCTATTCCTGGAATCTATCTAGGAAATGGGCGATCCCACAGCTAAAATGAGAACATAATATGTGGAGACCACAAAATATATATGAGATTTTGCATGGATTACTTTGTTATAGAAGAAACATAATAGGAATAATTTTATTTCACTTTTTTCTATTTTATGTCAACAGTGAAATAGGGCTATAAATCCTCAGAAGGATTCAGACCATGGTGGTACCATTTGTGTAAAATCTGAACTTAAGAAGAAAGATGATTTCCAAATTATCTTTCTGTTTTCTTTTTAAAAATTATATTTCATTGTTTATATTATTACAGTTATCCCAATTTTTGCCACTTTGTTGCCCTCCATCCAGTCCCCTCCCCACTCCCTCACACAATCCCACACCATTTTTCATGTCCATGTGTCCCACATATATGTTCTTTTGCTACTCTATTCCCTATGCTATATTTTACATCCCCACGACTATTCTGTACCTACCAATTTGTACTTGTTAATCCCTGCACCTTTTTCACCCATCCCCCCAACCCTCTCCTATCTGGCAACCATCAAAACATTCTCTGTATCGATGATTCTGGTTCTGCTTGTTTGTTTTTTATTTAGATATAATTATTGATAGATATGTTCTTATTGCCATTTTGTTGTTCATTTTTTATCTTATTTCATTGCAATTTGGAGAGTTTCTTCACTTTTAAAGGTATACTTCACAGTGTTTTTGAGATGATGCTTTGGGAAAGCAGATTCTATTGTATAAATTGCTATTCTGTTGAGATAAATGATTCAGAAACTTGAAGGATCTTGGTGTTTTGAAAGTTATATGATCTCTCCCTTTTGCCAACCCAGACAGGAAAGGCTCTCTGGGAGATAGTTACGAGATAAGAAAACATAACTTAATAGATGAAAGTGGAAGGGCATCTGAAGTGGGTGTCCCACCTTTGACATAACCAACAGGGCCCCGGAGTGGCAGAGTTGGTGTTGTACTGGTTTTACGGAAACAGGAATTGTAGAGGGAGTCAGGACCGACACCAAGGACGAAATGAAATGTTATCTGCCCTGCTGCAGGTGCTGAGACGCTGTCTGCCCTGACTAATGCTGTAAATGTTTCTCTCCCACTTCTGTAAGCCCCTTCGTGCCAAATCTATATTACTCCTCCCAATACCCTCCCCTGCTTAGCCCAGCATAAAAGAAATGTGGGGCTATTGTTCTGGGCTCAGAATTTGGAGTTTGTCTCCTCTGGGCCCGTGCACATAAATAAAGATCGTGCCCCTAACCCCTCAGTGTCTGGTCGTTTCATTTTTCCATAACAGAATGAGCTGTAATTTTTAGTGGATTCATAAAAGTCAGTTTTATGAGCAATCCATGCAAGTTCAAACTTAAAACAAATGTGAAATAACACCAAGAAATGAACCCTTTTAAACAGTTTTGTGTTATCTTGACTTTAAAGGTAATTATTTTTATAAAAATGCATTCTCAGTAATCCACTGAACCTTGAACTTCTTAGAGTAGCAACACAAAAGTGACAGGTCTTAAGTCAAAAGTTTACTGTTCAAATCACCAGGAGCTCAGATTTCAGTATTTTGAAAACACTTTCTAATAGCTGATGTTTGAAAACATCTTTCACAGCACAGCTCACAGCTAGCTGAAAAGGATTAGCTGATCAAGAGTAACCAGCTTTTCCTCTCCCTCATTAAAACATTTCATTATGACCCCTGAGAGACTTGTCGATTTTGGTTTGGAAGGTCCTTCAATTAAGCACTTTGCCCTTGAGAAATTATACAGGTGACCCTGGAAACAAACCTAAAACACAGTCGCATATCAGTAAAATGTTTTTCAGTCTCCAGTCCCTCCAGTTCCACAAATCCAGCATCCTGGCCCATACCCTTAAATCTCTTCCTCTCGCTTACTCTGTGTATGCATATTTCAAATCTAAAACTAAACTTGTCCTTACCCTCCAAATACTGACCTGTTTCTTTCTTCCTCCCATATTTTAATCAAAAGCTTAACACCCGCCAGGTGTTCAAACTTGAAACCTAGGGTTCATCCCTGATCCTTCATTATCTCTGGGATTCCACCGATGCTGTGAACAAGTCCTCAAAAATCTCTCTCGAATCCATCTGCTTCCTTCCATTCCGATGCTGCTACACAAGTCCAAGGCCTTATCATTTCCAGCTTGTATTAAACATTTTATATCTAGCTTTCAGGATCCCACTGGACCCCCATACCTTCAAACACAAACACACCCTTCCCCTTTAATTCAACCTTCAGAGTACTGCTATCTGGATATTTTAAATATACATGACAATTGTTCATACATCTGTTTAAATTATCTTATACATTTTCTTTGCTCTTAGAAATATGCAAACTTTATGAAGCCAGGGATCATATCTCAATGTATAGGTAATAATTATAACAATACTTTGCACATGGTAAGCATTCTATAAATATTTCTTTTTCTTTTTCATGAATGAACAGCCCTACTCTTTTGGTACTATACCTCCTATATTATTTAACTCCACTTAGCCAGGAATAGCTTTTCTTTGTAGTATTCCATTGTGCAACCTTCTCTATATATTCTCTTAGCTTTCCTGATTTTATTCTGTTACAGAACAATGTCCATTCAGACTATCTGGCCACAAAAAAAGAATTAAAATGAAAAACAAGTTTTGATTATAAGCAGAACACTGTTTTCAAAAGTGTGTGATAACCTTTTAAAGTTTATTTACTTATGCTTTGCATATTTAATAACACCAAATACAGGAGCAATTTGGGGGGACTAAGAATTATTAACAGTCATTTCCTTTTTCCAAAGGGGATAACTCTCACTTCTCATAATATAATGAAACTCCAAGGACAAATGAGAGTTAAGAATATGCTTCAGTAAGCGAAATTCACTATGGTGCCACCGCTGTCACCAGATTACTATTCTTTCCCTAAAGGGTATCACTCTTCAGGCAGTTTTACTAGGTATTAAAAATTAAGGATAGCTTTTAGAGTTTCCAAAGAAAAATTTTAAGTGCTAAAAAAAATCCAAAAAGTATGTAAACACACTCTTTGTGTTTTCTATTACTATGTTGAAGAAATTATACACACTCAGAAAAAATGTTCTCTCAAATTTATGTTGCCAAGTCTCGTATTGTAAAATACCATTTTTGGTACGTTTGTTTTTAGTTTCTTCCATTAGCTTAGCATAATCTAAGTTTCAAAACTAACTAACAAATCACTATCAAGTCTCTTGTTTACTATTAATATCAACATTTTTAATGTTAAAAAGAAACTGCCAAACTGTGGCTCTAGAAAACAGAGAAAGTTAGCAACTTTATAGGCAGAGGCTAAAAAAAACTATCACACGAGCCTGAGGAACATTGTGTCCCATCTTCAAGGCATAGGAATCTCTTTCCTTCTCAGATACAACCTCATCAGAAAGTCCCTGTTCAACCACCATTCTAAAGTAGCAGTCCCCACTGTTATATTTCCCTAACCTGCTCTATTTCCCTTCATAGTATTCATTGTATATGATATTATATTTTATATATTCGATTGCCCATTTATTTATTATATCGTGGCAATAACGTAATGCCTTTTTGGGCAGATACTCTCTCTGTTTCACCCTCACTGATGTAGCTCCAAGGGCTCGCAGGTGTTCCATAAATATTTCTGGAATGAAAGTGTAAGCGATATTCAACCCTTAAAAAAAAGTTGAAGGAAATATAATGGAACACTTGAATATTATGACTTGACTTTCTAACTTTCAGCTATCTCCCTTTCTTAATTTACTATCCACATAACTTACCTTTATAAAATGTTTCTCTTACCATCACCTTCTTAGTCTTGTATTTCATGCCTGTAGAAAATCCTCAAATTGAGCCCCATCCACCAGCCTTCTTAAATCACGTATCAGAATTTCTGGGTAGTTTTCAAATATACACAGTCGATTCATAGTTAACAACCTAAATTAGAATTCAATGCTACCTGCTAATCATAATACATTTCCTTAACCAACCACTTCTCTTTTCAAAACCTATTGTAAATGCTCTCTTTTCCATAGTCCTTTACCATTAACGTTATCCGATGACTTTGACAACTCTCTCGTCTTCACACTGTAGCTCATCTTCCCTCTCCTGGGCGGGTGACCCCTTGTCCTTTCATACAACCGTTTCCTTTACCTATGCTTCTAATTCATGGTTCCTCAACCTTGGCACTATTGGCATTTTGTGGTGAGTCGCTGCCTTTTCATTTTAAGTTGTTTTGCAGCATCCCTGGCCTCTGCTCACTAAATGGCAGGGACACACCACCCTCATTTCTAACAACCAAAAGTGTTTCCACGTATGGGACAAAATCACCATTTGAGAACCTGCTCTAATGGATATCATTCCCCACCCATGTAGTTCAGACATCTTGCCTTACATATTGATAACTCTTGGGGATCTTCTCATTTCCTTCAGCTCCTTTGTCATAGCATTAAGTATGTCCAATTTTGCCTCATCTAAAAATAAGCTCTTTCAATCCCATATGTTTTGTTTTCTTTCCTAATGCTTATTTATCTCTGATTTTTATTTTGAAAAAATGTTCCCTTCAAAGATAAACTTCTTGACTCATTGCGTAAGTGATTTTTATT